>PVJO010010211.1:0-65427 GCA_004026905.1 Hystrix cristata
ACTAAATTGATCCATTGATCGGTTTGGCATGGTTCTGCTGGGATCAAGGATGTGAGACTGAGATTGGGGGTGGGAGTGCGGGCCGCCCTGGGGGCAGGTAGCCTAGATAAAAGATACAGGAAGAAGCTAACTAGCTGCTTGTTTGCATTGCTTATTTGCATACATTCCTTGCATTTTCCTCACTTTACTTTGCGGCCGGCCTGCTGCCGGTCTGCCACGCCAGCCCGCCCTGCCTCAGACCCATCGGACTATAGACTGAAACCTCTGCAGACTGTGAGCTAATAAACCTTTCTTCCCCTAACTTTGGGTGTCGAGTATTCTGTCCCAACAATGAGAGAAAAGTAACTAAAACACTACCTCACTGGTACCAGCCACTTGTGTTTATATTCTCAGGTTTGTCTGTTTGCCACTGGCCAAATCAAAGGAGGCCATTTATTTTGGTACAAAGGAAAAAGGATTTATTCAGAGGTAGCTCTGAGGAGATAGAGGGGCCCATTTGCCTCAAATTACCATCTCCCTGTGTACAGGTGGATCAGGGCCTTTTATAGTAATGAACAGAGGGGAGAAGGAGCACAGAGAGACAGTGTAGATCTCCACACTTGCTTTGTGGCTTCCAGTTAGCTCTTTCTCTCCTTTCTTGTGGACAGGAAATTGGCTCCAGGCATCCTGGTGCCAGCATCTGCATATTCTGTACATTATCTGGGCTGAGGAGATGGGAAGAGCCGTTTATGCTCTGGACCTAAGGAGTTTGGAGAAACCACTTGTCTCTAAAAGAAGAAATGTAACTGAAAGTTCCATCTTGCAATACGGTTACAGTGCCTTATCCCCATGAAGTCCAATATGCATCACTCTCCAGCACACTGATGTGTAACAGTACAGATTATTAACTAGGAATGCTCACTAGGATTTTGTATCCAGAGTGTTCATTGAAGATTCATTACAGCAGTTTGATTGACTGACTCATTGGCCACCTGTTTTAGTTACTTTTCTCTCATTGTTGGGACAGAATACTCGACACCCAAAGTTAGGGGAAGAAAGGTTTATTAGCTCACAGTCTGCAGAGGTTTCAGTCTATAGTCCGCTGGGTCCGAGGCAGGGCGGGCTGGCGTGGCAGACCGGCTGCAAAGTAAAGTAAGGAATTGCAAGGAATGTATGCAAATAAGCAATGCAAACAAGCAGGTAGTTAGCTTCTTCCTGTATCTTTTATCAAGGCTACCTGCCCCCAGGGCGACCCGCACTCCCACCCCCAATCTCAGTCTCACATCCTTGATCCCAGCAGAACGATGCCAAACTGATCAATGGATCAATTTAGTAATCACACACTCTAGATCCAGCTATCTCTTACCACATGAGGCTTTGGGGGAACATCTAGACACAAACCATAACACCACCTGACTGAACTCAATCTCCAGTCCTCTTCTGCTTCCAGGAGATCTGGTAGCTCAAAGCATCACCCCACTGTGGCTGGTCTTTCTGTTTTGGCCAGCCCCTATCTGGTGCCATCTTATTAGCATAAAGCATCTGCCTCCACCATGAATAACAAAGACACTTCTATCCCTCGAGAAATTCCAAAGGATTTAGAGGCTCCATCCCTGGGAATAGAGCCTAAAGCTTCAGTCTTTACTATACAACAGCTGAATATAGAATTCTAGGTTGCCAGTGTTTGTTTTTCTTTCCCAAATTTATTTATTTATTTGTTTGTTTGTTTGTTTGTTTATTTAGGTATCGGGAATCGAACTCAGGGCCTCATGCTTGCGAGGCAAGCACTCTAACCACTGAGCTAAACCCCAGCCCTTCTTTCCCAAATTTAAAGATGTTTCTCCATTGTTTTCTTGCATTATTTCTAACAGAAATCTGTTATTTTAGTTTTCTTTCTTTTGTTTTTGTTCTGTTTTTGTTTCATTTTGTTTTTTGAGACAAGGTGTCTCTCAGGCTGGCCTCCTGAATGCTAGGATTATAGAAGTATGCCACCATGCCCAACAAAGAAATCTATTCTAATGTTTATCTTTGTCCTCTGTGTAACATATCTTTTCACCCATTCCCTTTCCTACTTCCTGTGCTTTGTAAGATTTTTCTCAGTGCAAAGTTTCTTCTCTTTCTTCTTCTTCTTTTTTCCTTCTTCTCCTCCTCCTCCTGCTCCCTTCTTGTTCCTCTTCCTCCTCTTCTTCTTCCTCCTCCTCTTATTCTTCTTCCTCCTCTTCCTCTTCCTCCTCCTCCTCCCCCCCCGTTCTTCTTCCTTCTTCCTTGTTCTTCTTCCTCCCCTTGAACTCACTGTATAGCCCAGGATGGCCTCAAACTCTCAAGGCAATCCTCCTGCCTCAGCCTCCCAAGTGCTGGGATTACAGGAGTGGTCCACCATGCTCAGCTTCATTGTGAATTTTAAGCACTTGATTATAATGTGCTTTCATAAAGTTATCTTCTTTCCCTTCTCCCTTCCTCTTCCTCCCTCCCCTTCACCTCCTCTGCCTTCTCTCTACCCCCTCTCCTTCTCCCTTCCTCTTCTTTCTCCCTTTCCCTCCACTTTCCCCTCCCTCCGCCTCTCAGATGGGGCCTCGCACATGCTAGTCAAATGCTTTACTATTGAGCTAAACCCCCAGCCCCTTTCTTAATTATACTTGGGGTTCTTGGAAATTTTTAGATATGCGGGTGTATAAGTTTTTGTCACCAAACAACGTTGAGGGAGGTTTCTAAAACCACCCTACCTATAGAATTAAGTTGCAGGTTCACAGAATCCTGTCTCAGGATATGTCAGTAACAGACATAAAGGGATTTATTACAAAGAAATTTACACACACAGAGAAATCAGGTAGAGGCATATTATGACATAGAGCTGGGTATATTTAAGGGCTTTTGCATCCTGAAGTGGTAGTTTTGCATCCTGAAGCTGCAGAGTTTTTTAAAGTACTGATTTTCCTTGTCTCTTTTCTACTCATCTTTATTTCTTCTACCTCAGTTTTCATCAAAATTTTCTAAATTATTGAACAGTATTTCTTCAAATATTTTTTCTTTATCCCCTCACTTTTTTCCTTCTATTGTACTGGGAGTTGGCCCACAACTCAATGATCTTTGTTTATCTATTGCCACTCTCTTCCTCCACCTTGATGTTATTTATTTTTGACATATGTATGCTTTTTGTGTCCTTAGCTTTGTTATGAGCACCAAGAAGATTGTTTGTACCTCTTTGTATTTTACCCTGTAACTGACACCGGGCCTGGTCTTTGGAAGGGCAGTTGCTGTGATACCATGGAATGGATCCAGCATACATTCCAGGCTCTTGTATACTATACAGCAAGCAAAGAATTGCAAATGCACACCTCATGATAAAAGAAAGCCAGATACATTTATTGAAGATAACATGAAGATATGCTCAGGGCAGGTTCATGCCAACAAAAGTGTGGCATGAAGAAAATTATGATACCAGTACTTTTAGGGGAAAAAAAACCAAAGGTACAAGCTCAACAGGACAGGTTTGTTTCAGAACAAACCTGAGAGGGACCACTCTGGCCTTTAGACCAGGCCAGATCCCCTTAGAGGTTATGCTGTCTTCTATAGGGCCATGGGGGCACGGGGGTCAGTGAAAGGGGCTTGTGGCTGCCTGCCAAGAGCAAGGCTTAAAAAAGCACGAGTGGTGATGATTGCCTAAGGACAAGGCTTGGGAATGTCCAGGTTGCTATCAATAGCAGGGCTGATAATGATATGAGTCACTGAGTGCAGCTGTGTGGGGCATGAGGGGTGTTTAGAGGGTCTTTGGTCAACCTAGGCTGGTGGTGGTTAGACTCCTTCACTCCAGATGCTCTGATTAAATAGAGAAAACAGGCAGTGCATCTCTTCCTTATCTCCTTGCTGCTGATTAGGGGCAGCAGCAGCCGGGAGATTTTGTCTGGACTGAAGAAGGAGAATAAATTGTATTGACTTGGTCTTTGGTAACTGCCTGTGAAATGGCTTCAATCCTTTTGGTGAGAAATCTTTCAAACGGATTAGGCATGGCAGTAATAAATAGGTGAGTAAAAAAATAAATAAAAATAAATAGGTGAATAAAAAAGCGCACAGGCACTATAAAGGAAGAATCTATGATAGGATAGTAGACTTCTGTGAATCCCATGAACTCTGCAGGGGGTCCTGAGACATTTGTTGTACTGCCTGAACCTTTGTGTTTATCTCCTGTAGATGTGCAGTTGCATTATCATGATTAGCTGGAGAAAAAGTCCAACATGTTGTATAAAGCATGGTGCATGCACCCCCTTGGCCAGCTGTAAGATTTACACTTACTTGTATAGTCTTATTTTTTATTTTTTTTATTGGTGGAGGGTGCTGGGGATCAAACTCAGGGCCTTGTGCTTGCTAGGCAAGCACTCTAACCACTGAGCTAAATTCCCAGCCCTACAGCTGTAAGATCTAAAGCCATGCAATTTTGTAAAACTACTTCTCTCATTCAGTATGTTTCATCCATAATGACGTTGTAGCCTGGTGAGTGGCATGTAATGCATGAGCTAGGTGTTGGGCCAAGGAAAGACAAATTGGTGAGAGGGCCACATCCAGACGCTGTTCTTAGGGTTGCTATCAACCCTGTTGATAGCAATTGAAATAGCAATTGGTTGTTCTTTTGGTTTGTTTTCTATTTGGGGGGTTTGGTTTTTTGGGGGGGGTGTTTTTTGGGTTTTGTTTGTTTATTTTTGAGATAGAGTCTTGCTATATAGTTCAGGTTGGGCTTGAACTTACTGTGTAGCCCAAGCTGACCTCAAACTCATGGCAGTCCTCCTGCCTCAGCCTCTCAAGTACTGGGATTACAGGAGTGCTCCACCACGCTCAGCTTGGAATAGCAATTGCAACCAGCTGGCTCCTATACTTGTCTACAGATAAAATTGGACACTGTCAGCAGGGGTCAGTGATTGGAGCCTCTTTTTTTTTTTTTTTAAGCCTCTATTACTTTTGTATCTCTTTGGTTATACTTTTCTTCTGGGTATTCAAGACCAAGTCAAAGCTATCAAAGTCAGTCAAGGCTCCTCAGACATTACTTTTGGAGCCATGTGCAGTACTTCTCAGCTCTTCCGTCTGTGTCAGCCACCAGGGTGGGTCACAGCCTTGCTTGACTATGTGGCTTCCCGTGGAAGCATGGGTGACGTTCCAAACACCTCCTCCTGTCCCTTCCTTCTTAGCACAATGTATATTGATTGACTCCTGTTCTCCGGGATCCAACAATTTCCCTGTTCAGGAAGTTGGGGAACTCACCAAAGTTGTAGGATCCTATACAAAAGTCCCTCATGTCTTGGTCCTTACTGATCTTGGAAGGCTGGGGCTGTCTTCTTAGCCCAATTACCTATTTAATTCTGGTCTCTAAACCTCAGTTGTTGAACGTTCAGATCAGTAATACCCTATCTTTATGATCTTATCTAGATATCAAGCACCCTGAAATATATAATATGACCAGAGAACTGTTATTTCCATACCAGTCATGGTTCTTAGAAGTTGAATTCCTGTAGAATGTTAACAGGTAACAATTAGAAACTTTCACTGAGAAAACTTGAGTTCAAGGGCAATATAACATTGTAGCATAACAGTCATGATGACATTATTGTATTAAAGGCTTGAGCCTAACAAGTTTATCACCATAAACAACTTTAGCCTGGAAGTTAATGTTATGAGATATTTTTCAGTTTTGCATCTTTGAAGACCTGTACACTTGGGGAACATAAACCATGAAGTCGGCAATAGTGCATATCACAAACCAGGTTGGAACTGCACAAGGAGACAGCTGTGCCCTGCCTTTTGTCATTGACTAGTTTAAGTGTCCATGCTAGTCATGCAGAAAAAGCTCATGTCCAGTATCAATTTCAGAAATGCGAGTTATAGTCTTTGTGTGAAAGCATCAGTTAGACTGGGAGAGGTGAATTGGGACCTGAGAAGGAGTGACTGGTGTGAGTCAGGGCCATAGTCCCCAAGTCTTCTTTAAGCAACAAGGAATTTTTAGAAGGAACAGCCTAGGCTCAATCAAATCAACAAGAACTAAAGCTCAACATAACTAAACATTAGCAGCTGCTTGTATTTTTTTGTTTTGTTTTGTTTTGATTTTTGTTTTTTGAATTTTGAGATAGGGTCTCACTATGTAGTTTAGGCTGGTCTTAGAACTCACTCTGTTGCCCAGGCTGGCCTCAAACTCGTGGCTATCCTCCTACCTCAGGCTCCCAAATTCTGGGAATACAGGCATGTGCCACCACACCCAGACTCCACTTGGATTTTAAAGTGCCCTTTTCTTCACTCTCTCTCTCTTTTTTTTTTTTTTCCTGTGTTCTTAGTTTGTTACATTATAAATTTGACCCTCTGCTAATAAATCTCCAAGTGACTTTGTATTCTTTACTAAAGCAGCAGAACAAGTTAATCCCATAATTGTAGTCTAAGAATTTACAAAGCACAAGAAGTGTTTTAAACATATCAATTAAACAAAATACTCAAATCAAAAGCCAAAAATTTATCACTTAGCATAAAATTGTAACGATTGTGAGAAATGAATTTACTTGTTTAGACTCAAATGGGATCCCAAAGCAGCAAAAGCAAGGCTTTAATAAGTTTGTCTACCCTGAAAGCCTATTTAAACAGCTTTCCATAAAATCTCAAAAAGAGCAAAAAAAAAAAAAGAAAGAAATTGTTGAGCTCAAAATGTTGCAGAAATTGACCATTGAGAACCAAGCACCACTCAGAGAGTTGGAGAACTCAGGTTTGTTTACATAGACCCAGCCAAGTTCACCCTCCAAGACCGTGAGCCTTGAACAAAGTGATTTCAGGGTTTTTATATGATTTTACATCTTTCTATTCTTGCTTGGTCCCCTTGTTCTCCATATATGGAATGATTTTAAAACCTTTTATGTGATTGGCCCTTAAATACGTATGGGCACACTTGTGCATTTGCAGTAAGGAGAGAATAGACAGTGGTTACAGAATGTAACCGGAAGGGGGTTGAATTACACTAGCCTGGTTAGAAACAGGTTGGGTCAGTCATCAAGTACTTCTAAAGAGGTGGGGAAGGATTTTATAACCTCTTATCATGAACTGGGAACCCTACTCCCTGTGGCTTTCCTGTTTTAAAACAAATGAGCTGCAGGTGTTGTAGCTGGTTTTAACACAGATTGAACAGGCAGACAAACATGCACAAGACAATTGCATTTAAACCGGAGTGCATTTTAGATATATCAGTAATGAGTGTCCTTGAGCCCTTGTAAAAGTACTTGATGGGAGTCTAGGGTTTTAGCTCAGTGGTTAGAGTACTTGCCTAGCAAGCACAAAGCGCTGAGTTCAGTCCCCAGCACCAAACCACCTTCCCACCAAAAAACCCAAAAAACTTATGGAGGCTCCCTTTTCTTCCTTATAAATCTGTCCTGGTTTGACTTGTCATTATCCTTTCCTTTTTACAAAATACACCAATTGGCGCATAGTATTGTAATTTAGAGCCACCTTGTTATTTCTTCTGGTGGTCTATGTGTGACTTTTTCTGTCTATTTGTCCTTGATAGGGTCTTATCTCCAGGGTGGGTAGAGCAGTTTCTGGCAGAGAGAGGGAGAGAGACACTTAAGGGACTTCCTGCCACTTGCCATTTCTCTGAAAGTAGTTATCAAGATCACAAAGACTTTGGAAATCAGACCTGCCAAATTAGAGAATAAAATATGGAACATTTAGGCCAAATATCCTCTTTTAAACTGAGGGGTAGAGGGTTAGCAGAAAACAACAAATGACCTCCTGGAGCTCATAAGGACCGGAGCGGGTTGGGGGGGAGATCACAAAAGGAAGAGGTAAGGGATACCAGAGTAATCCCCTCCATCTTCTTCCCTGTATGGGCCACCATGTTAGGAAAAAGAAGGAAAAGAAACAAGGTATGAGCTCAATGAGACAGGTTTATTTCAGAACAAACCTGAGAAGGGACCACTCTAGCCTTGAGACTAGGCAGGATCCTCTCATACAGGCTATGGCTTCTTTTATAGGGTCAAAAGGGGAGAGTTCAGTGAAAGGGGCTTGTAGCTACTTGCCAAGAACAGGGCTTGAGAAAGGGTAATGGTTGGCCAAGGACAATGTTAGGTTTGTGCAGAGCAAGGGAGAAGGGAAAAGGCTGACGACGCTCGCCATGGGAGAAAGCTTTATTAAGGTGTTACAGCTCCCCCTGTCACTCGGGTGAGAGTGGCCTTTTATCCCTTAGCCACCCCCCCCCCTTTCGTGACGTTGGAGGCTTGAAAGTGTGCGTGTAGGATTGGTCCTTTCTGCACGGGGTGATTGGGTGGTGGGTAACGCCCCTGGGTAATTGGCCCGACGGACCTAATTGGGGACTCTAGTCAGGGGGAGGGGCCATTGTTTCCGGGAGATTCTGGCATAGAGACGGGGGAAGGGGTTTTGTGAGAAACCGGCAACGGCCATTTTGGCATCTGGGGAGGGGCATCCTAACAGACAACACTTGAGACTTCAGGGAGTAGTGATTGCAATCATAGCAGGTTTGATAATGATATGAGTTACTGGGTGTAGCTGTGCTGGGAAGGAGGAGTTTAGAGTGGTCTCTGGTCAGTTTAGGATGGCCATGGTTAGATTCTATCAAGGAAGACAGGAAAGTAAATAACACAGCGCACAGGTAAATCGGGCTTTTGGATTTTAAAGGAAGTACAGTCCAGCCTGGGTGCTTCTCACTGGGTCTCTGAGTAAGATTGACAAGAATGATTGACAAGTTGCTGAGTCATCTCGGGGGTTTTCAATGAGCATGCAAGTCCCAGAATTCACTCTGATTAAATTACATGTACGAGACACAGTCCATATTTATGAACCTTTAATGAGGTTGGGGGGAGGTTACTGAAGGTCAGGCCTGGAGATCTAATATGTGTGTACTCTGGCCTAGAACTTCAGAGATTTCCTGAGGCTTTGTTATTTTATTTCTTACCTCTGTTAGAATAAGGGAAGGGGAGATTGGCCCTGTGATGTTGCCCAAACTCCCAGGGATGGAGGGAAGTGGTTTCCCAGTACCCATTGTGCTGCCTGTACTAACTGTAGGATACTCGGGATATTCTTGTGGCTTTAGGTGGGTAGTTTTGGGAAACTATAACGAGCATTTAGCGTTAAATATCAAAGATCAAATAAAGAATGCTCAGTCTGTACTTGTTAATCTGTGATATGACACCCCCCCCATAGAGTTGGAGTTTTTTTGTTTTGTTTTTTTTTTTTCAGTACTGAGGATTGAACCCAGAGTCTCACACATGCTAAGCCAGTACTTAACCTCTGAGCTACACTCCCAGCCCTTTTAATTTTTAATTTTGAGACAGTTTGGGGCCTCAAACTTGAGATCTTCCTACCTCAGCCTCTCAGTAAGCTAGGGACTGTAGGCCACCATATCTAAGGTAGGCTAGAAGAAATACAGGTAGAAAGGAGACAAGGAGGCTAAGCATAGTGGTGCATGCTTGTAATCCCAGCACCCAGGAGGCTGAGGCAGGAGGATTTCAGGAAGTTTGAGGCCTCAGGCTACATAGTAAATTCAAACCTGGCCTGTATAGCAAAACAAGATCCTGTCTGAAAAAGAAAAAAGGAAAATAATAATTTTTAAATTTTAATTTTAAGAAAAACTGCAGCTTAAGGATACAGAATTTTTTCAAGCCTTTTTCTCCTTCAGGAAACTTACTACAATAACAATAATAATAGCTGTTATTATTATTATTCCTAAGGCTCTTAAAGACACAATAAAAGAGCCCATGCTTTTCACCTGTAAATCGTTCTTCCTCCCACAGGCCTCCCTCCTCAAGGAAGCAACAATATTAGTGAGCAACATATCTTAGCTTTCAACACATATAAATGGTTTATATTCTAACATAGGGGTCCCAACTGGGCCAGGAATTGGCAACAGTCTGGGGCATGTTAGGAACCAGGCTATACACAGGAGGTAAGTGAACGAAGCTTCACCTCTTGTCAGATCAGCAGTGGCATTAGATTCTCATAGGAGCTCAAACTATTGTAAACTGCACATGTGAGGGATCTAGGTTGTGCTCTCCATATGATAATCTAATTCCAAAACCATTCCCCCTGCCCCTAATGGAAAAATTATCTTCCGTGAAACTGGTCCCTGGTGCCAAAAAGGTTGGGGACTGCTATTCTAATGCACATCCTGGATCACTCATCTTGAAAACACCCATTATTTGCTTTTGAATCCCCAAGGAATTCTTTCTAAATTCTTGGTGTCCTGAACAAAGAATTGGACAAGACACGTGGAAAAGGTAGCAAGGGGGATTTACACTTATTATTAAAGGTGGGAAAGAAGTATGCTCTGCAGAGTGAGAGTGGGCCTGTACAGGCACATTGATCACCAGAATAATGGCCAAACTCTTGTATCTGGAATTCCTAGACTGTCTCACTCTCATGCAAATAAGGCATTTGGGATGGTTGTTTTATCAGAAACTCACTTGGCTTAGTGTCAGATTTAAACTATCCTATTGAAGTGGGAGTCTGAGCTGCCTGATGGGACGCCCAGTAGTTGCTTCACTTGGGTGCAAGAAGGAGAGATGCCACACACTGAAAAGCCAATTTGGGTCCATTTATTAGCCGATGGCCCGAGAGTTCGCAAGTGTGAAGAAGGCCTCTCGACCCTGGCTTGAAGTTTGACCAGAGCTTTTATACAGTGAATTTGTGGTTACACTTTACAAATGGAACTCCTTAGATCACTACAACAGGTAGGTGTTTACGTCAGTTGTCAATGAGTATTTTAACCATATATCATCACACTCTCTCGGCTATGTTTGGCTAGTGGCATTCTCAGGCAGTTATCTTACTTTTCAGAGATGTCTGTTGGGTCAATTTAATTAATCCCATTGTTTATTTTTACCTTTCTAATAAGTGAGGGCTCAAAGGTTAGCCCTCCTTAGCATAGCCCCTACTGGTTGTCATGACAACGTAGAGCCTGTCAGTCTGTAGTTGTCTGTGACTTCCTGAATTTATGGTGGGGGTCTTGTCACATTCCTCCCTCTGATGCTCAGTGTGATTTTAGTAACTGATAACATCACAACTAGGATTCATCAGGCAGTACCCCATAACAGTGGAGGAGCAACAGCTGTTTGATTGTCTTTTCTTTTACCGATGAATCTGTTAATTCCTTTATAGCATTGTGGAGAAGCAGAATTATACAGGTAGCAAGTAAAATACTATGACTAATGTGACTATCAGCCCCAAGACTGGGAGAAGCCATTTAAGACATGGTAAAAGACTGAACCAAGGGCTTGGACTGTTGGCTGTCTCTCTTATACTGGCAGTTACCGTTTACAACTTTATGGGTTTATTATAAACCAGAAGGCACAAAGGGTGGGGGTCAGGGAGAGCATAGGTTGCAGGGAGGAGAATTTCCTGGCAGTAGGCAGATAAACAAGAACAAATAATTCTTTTCTAATTAGGAGATGCCTAGGGTCTTTTAAAGTTTAGGGCTGACGCAAAATGGAGTCAGATTTTAAGATGTCAGAAATCCAATCATTTCACTATCAAAGGCTCACTGGTTTTGTGCCAGATGTAAATGAAGACCTGAAGATAGCACTTTCTGGCTGGTTCCATGCACAGTGCTGAGGAATTGTAGTCATCCTGGGTGTTATATTCTACACATGTGCCCTAGGTCTCCATTACTGACAGACTTTTTATGGTTCTTTAACCTATTTGCCCCAGCCCTAATCTACCTCAGCTACACTAAAGTTGTGCATTTTGTGCATGTCGGGGTGAAAGGAAGCTGAGAATACCTCTTCCTAATTAGTTCAACTAAAAATAATGCCTTTATATTATTGATACAAGGGTGCTGCATAGGGTGTTGTGTCACTAATGAGAGACTAATATTTAGTAGATCAACACAGAAAGACCCTGTGTTGATCTACTAAATATTAGTAGGTCATCCACAGGCCCTGTTGGATAGAGATAATGGTAAGGTGGCTTCGAGGAATTTGGAATAGTCACACCCTGTGAAGAAAAACTATCCATAAGAAAGCCAGGGCACATTGAACTACCAAGTCTTTGGGTAGTTTCGGTTCCTCATAGCTGATGCTGGTTCAGAGGGGAGCATTAGAAGTGGGGAGGCAGGCAGGGTTTTGGAGAGTGTCAGCACATCATAGAGCATGGCGCTTACTTCAGCGTGGCCTTTCAAGTGGAGACACATGGTCAGTTTCTGCCAAATAGGGCCTCCTAAGTATCAGCTCCAGCCAGAAGACAAAACAGAGTACTATGGCAGGCTTAGGTTCAAGAATTGTGACTAGTACAAAAGTAACCGCAAAATTTTGTTCAGAACTTCTGAGTTTTAAGTCAGTAAGTTGCAGAGGACATATAAAAGCTAATCGAGGAGATAGTAGTAATTTCTATACTATGAAGAGGTTGGGCATGCTTTGCAGATGTAGAGTCTTGAGTATGGATACCATTTTAAGGTACACTGTTACAATAAGTCCTGACCTGAGAATTTCTGTTTCTCCTTAAAGCATATATACTGAAACAAGTGAGTTGCTACTAGATCTAGGATGCATGTCTGAGGGACATGGGTTGTTACAGGCAACATGGTAACAAGGGAGAAAGCCTCTGGGCTGCCAACTTTTACAAAGAAGAACTATAAAGTAATGGTGGCCTGAGAGAATAACTAAATATGCTAATTGCCAGTGCTGGGGTTAGATTTCTTACCTGAAGGTCACATTAGCCCTGCTCAGAAGCAAACCTCAGTGAAGGTTTCTGTTTGTTCTCCTTTCCCTAACCACAGGTAACAGTCCTTTGGACAGCCCCCGGAATTTCTCTCCAAATGCACCTGCTCACTTTTCCTTTGTTCCTGCCCGTAGGTAAGTTGCTAGAAAACGTCCTCTTCTGTGACCAACACATGTGACACTTGCATGAATATTAGTTAAATGTCGTATTCATCCTTTAAGTCTGTGTCCTTTCAAGTGGGTTACCTTGGGTTACCAGCCATCAAAATTTCTTCCCTGTTTCCTCTCCCAGATTGTAATCACCTTGTTCAAATTTAGCTTTCTGGGTGGCCAGTGTATTTGCCTTTGGGTGTTAAGAACAGGGGAGTAGATACAAGAAGCTGCTTTTTACAATCTTAAGCACAAATCCTTGGTGTCCTAAGAGTATGTTTCAAGCCGCTATACCTCCTTTGAAAGCTATCCTAGGGTGATCAATGAGAAAATAAGATTACCTGCCCATAGGATCCAAAACTGTACTCTTACTGCCCTAATCTAGCTAGTTCCAAGGTGCTGGAAGGACCTGGCATACCTCTCTTCTTGGCTTTCAGCTGGAGACTGTGTGTAGACAAAGAAAGATGATAAGGTCTTCACTTTTTCTCCCATGAATTTAAAAATGTTTGACACATACAAGGCCATTCTTATGTTCCTCTTCCCATTTCTGTCGCTTTGAAAGTGCTGTGACCTGTCTCTGGCCCAGGATAGCAACCATGACTGCTGTACTCAGGGCCAGGGCATCACCTGGTCTCTGGAGAAGTCCATGCTGATGGATCCCAAATCACTTACCAAGGCTCCGCACATATCTGGTTTCTTTTCAGATTCTTTGTTGGCAGAATTCAAGTTTCTAAAATTTGTTTGTTTAAAGGTGCTTCTGGGGCTGGGGATTTAGCTCAGTGATTAGAGTGCTTGCCTTGCAAGCACAAGGGCCTGAGTTCGATCCCTGGCACCACAAAAAAAAAAAAAAAAAAAGGTGCTTCTGGGGGTTGGGGATTTAGCTCAGTGGTAGAGTACTTGCCTAGCAAGCACAAAGCCCTAAGTTCAATCCCCAGCGCCCCCCCAAAAAAGGTGTTTTTTCTTATTGTTTTGTGGGGGCTTTGGGAGTTTTTGTTTGTTTGTTTGAGACAGGGTCTTACGATGTAATTTGGGCTGGCCTTGAACTCATTATGTACCACAGGCTGGCCTTGAACTCACACCAATTCCTCTTGTCTCAGCCTCCTGACTGCTGAGATTGCAAACATTTGCCACCATACCTTCTGTTGAGAGGGGTTTTTTTTTTTTGCAGAGGGTGTTTTCTTTTCATTATTTTCTTAGAGTTAGTCTTTAGTACTAAGAATTCCAGAAAAATTATGAGTCCAGATTTGGAACCATTAGTGGATGGAGAACATAAAATACCTTGAGGCAAGAGCAGTTTTAATACTAAAACTACGTTTTGAAAAAAGTCATAAGAGAAAAACAACAGACACCTGGAAACAGTATTTGCTGACTATTCAAGTGACAGCCTAGAAGAAAATACAATATATCCTCTTCCTCTCTAGGATTCTGTGTAATTGAAAAGAACTTGGGCAGGTGGGGAGAAGTTTAATGGCTGTCTTGGGTATCCCTTCTGATCCAGCTGCCTTACTCAAAGGAAATCTCATCCCTCTTTGTCCATGGACTCATCTCTCCTACCCTATGTAACTTCCAGTTAATCAAGCCTTCAGAGGGTCATTTACAGTAGAAGAATACTGTATTGATATGTTTGTTTTTCCACCCTGGCTGGGAAGATTTATCCGAGACTTCCTGCCTAGACTATGTATGAACTGTAACCTCAGATTAAGTATGAACTGGAACAGCAGGACCTGTGGCAATCCCACAGGTGGCATTCAGTCATTTCACATTCATTCAGTAAATATTTGCTGAGCACTCACTTTGAGCCAGGCAGTATGCTAGGTGGTTTATTATAGAGTGGTAACAAAATAGACATAATCCCTACTTTCTTGAGAGCTAAAATCTAAGATCTTGCTGTTCTCTAAGATTTTCATTTAGTTCACTCATATCTCAAATGTTATTTTCTTAGACTTTCCCTAACTACACAATTTTAAGGGACCCATTTGTCGTTCTCTATCAAATCATTGTTTTATTGCCAAACTAGTGTTTTCCAGTGCCTGATATTTTCTTAGTTACATGTTTTCTGCCTCACCTTAACTAGAATCAAATTTAATAGAGATACCTTAATTTGTTGAAAAACTCTGTCTCCTGGTACATAATAGTGCTCATTTATCAAATGAGAGGTGAGGGAGGCATACAATAAATGAAAAGCCAAACAAATATAGGGCTATAAACTGTGATATGCATAATGAAGGGAAAGAACACAATGCTGCATTAATAAATAGGGAGGGAGTGGGATCAGAGAGTCCCACTGGATGGTCACATAAGGCTGGTCAGTTTGCAGGATGAGAAGCAGCTGTTGCATTGGGTGTGAGGACACAGGCATGGAGACTATTCTAGGCAGAGGAAACAGCAGGTGCTGTTGATGCCCTTGTATTTGCTTCATTTAGGGTTTACCAGTAAGTACTGGTGAGATGGCTTTGGGGCCTATTATTACCGCTGAGACCCAAACAAGTCTGTGCTAGGAGACAGGATGTTTGACTCACGTGCATGGAACATGAAACCCTGAGCTGTCCTCTTACAGAATGGAGTAGGAAAAAGTGCTTGTTCTTGGTGGGATGGGGAGGAATATCTCAACCATGCCAAAGAGGGTATCAGGAATTGTTGGCTCCTAGTTACTGAGTCAGACTAGAGCCCTACAGGATCACATTGGTTTGGAATATCACATAAAAATCACATATGGTGAAATACTAAAAACAGATCCATCAGTCCTACAACTTCAAACTCACACATTTCTAAACAGAAGGTTTGCCTCTGCCAAGCTAAAACAAATGTTGGGGGTCTCTGATTCTCTTTGGTTCTCACTGTAATTTACATGTTTTCACTACAGCCATGGCCACAGAGCAGACAGGTAATCGTGGAAGTGGTTGGGAGAGGGTTGGGCCACTGCCATGCATGGCCAGAAAATATAGCTTGTGATTTTGTGCTTGGTGAGAGAACTAGTTGTGATGATTCTCCTCTGACTATGGGTATGAACACTGGGCCTTTCATATCTGGCAAAGAGGCCTTACGGGATCCCCTGCTACCTGCTGGAACCAAGGCTCAGAGCCAATATGCTTGGAGGGAGGAGTTGCTGAGTAGTTCCAAGTTTCTGATCCTAGGGACAAGTCACTCTTCTAACAACTTCCCTCAGTCTCCCGTTGAGGAGGCCAGATGAAGGAAGCAGAGACTTCCTGCAGTGGCATTTCATTCTGATTCTGATGGCTCATGCTCTTAAGTATACTATACAGAGAAGTAGCCACCATGCAGTTGATTTCCATTTTTAGCTAAAGGATTGAAAATCATGTGTGAAAAAGTGCAACAAGGCAATTCATGTTACACTTGTCTCATCTTTGCTGAGCTCTGATTTCCAAGAATTGAATGACTTTCCGGTGTAAAGTGTTCAGGACCCAGCAAAGAGGTCAGAGAGAACATTATGTTTTAGCACTCTCTTGGACATTTCTTTGCCTCAGAGACGAGGTTCCAGCAGACTTCTGATTGACATGTGCTGGCTGCCTGAGTAGCATGAAATTTGAGTTATGTGCATGTGGCATGGAACCCTGGGCTCTTCCCTTACGAGGCATAGTAGAAAGGCTTCTCAGTATTGGTGAGGGTGGGGAAGAGTACTGCAGAAAGAGAAACCCTATCAAGATGTATTACTCTTTTCTTCTTCCTCCCCTCAGGCCCTTATAACTGACACCTTGAGCAAATTATCCAAATCTCTGGGTCTTAGAGTTTTCTCTGAAAATGTAATGAGAACTTAACTTCTAAAGATTCTCCATTGTTAATGTTCTAAAATTCTGAGAGTAGCAGCAAAAAAAAAAAAATCTGTATCAACTTCAGCCTGAGCAGATTATATCCCAAGCTCCATGAGAAAGAATATTTTGTACCACATTACACAGTCCAGGCAAAGATCACATGTCCATGTTATAAAAGCTTCAAAGCAGATACCCACTTAATCCTCCTCCTTTGCTGTGAAGCATGTAACTGTGGTTCTTTGTGATGAAAGCTGTTGGGGGCATCCTGTTGAGAGCAGCAGGAAGCCTCACCCTAAAGTCTCATATACAGTCAGAAATATGCCATTTCCCTCCTTTTTTGTAAGGTTACTGTCAGTCTTTGGCAGGCATTCTCAAAGATCAGTTTTATGAATTATAGGCAGCCTATAACTACTTGCCATCAATTAATGTTCATACCCAGATGGTTGTCCATTTCTTCCTGATTGCCAATGCAGTAGCCTGGAAAAGACCAAAGAGCCCTTCACATGGGGACTTCAAGAAAGGAAATAAAAGCCAGGCACAGTGGCACATGCATGTAATACCAGCTACTCGGGAGGCTGAGGTGGGAAGATCACCAATTCAAGTCTGCCTAGGCAACTTAGCAAGACCCTGCTTCAAAATAGAAAATGAAAATAAAAAGGCCTAGGGGTATACAGCCTGGTGTTAGCACCTCCTGGGTTAAATCCCCAGTATTGTAGGGTGTAGGAGAGGAAATAAAAACAGGCGTGTTAGCACACACTTGTAATCCCAGCTACACTAGTTGCTGTGGCAGGAGTATTGTTTAAAATTTGAGGCCAGTCTAGGCAACATAGTGAAATCTTATCTCAAAAGAAAAGAAAAAAAGCCAGGCGTAGTGGCACACTCCTTCTAAGCCTAGTACTCAGAAGGCGAAGATAGAAGGATCACTATGAGTTCAAGGCCAGCCTGGGCTACATTATTCAAAGCCAGCCTAAACTACATAGCAAGACCCTGTCAAATAAATAAATAAATAAATAAATAAATAAGTGTCTATCCATCCAAAAACCACAGTATTACCTAACAAATGTTCTTATCCGAACTCATGGAGTCTTTTATAGTCAAAAGTATCTGTCTCTCCAATGGAAAACACATATGTAGGCATGTAGGCTAGTTATAAGAGCACATGCTGCAGCAAGCAGTACCCTTTTGAGACAAGGAGGAGACCACCAGTGAATTAAGTGCCCAAAAATGCTGATGGACACAACTAGGTGGATCCTGGGCCCAGGATGGGACCTGTAGGAACTTCCTAATTTCTTTTCTTCCTTAGGACTGATGGACGGCGCTGGTCTTTGGCCTCTTTGCCTTCTTCAGGCTATGGAACCAACACTCCTAGCTCTACTGTCTCAGTAAGTAGTCAGCTATGTGGGCATATCTCCTTCACTCTGATCTCTTCAGGTTAGTCGAGTGCTGAAAAATGGTTCTCAATTTGTCCCCCAAGGCCAAACTCAGAGATTCCTTGGGGATGGGGCTGAGTGAAACAGAGAGCTGGTGGCCTTCATAGCCATAGCAAGATCCATAATCCTTTGGAAGGATTAACTAGTACCCTCCCCAGGGGTCAGTTCTTTCTGGTGGAATCTTGAGGACTGCTTGAGGATGGACTTTTGCTCTGCCAGTGAAACCAGGCATGGGGGCTCCCAAGCATGGTTCCACTACTTCCTCCAACCTTATTTCAAGAACTGCAACTAAGAACAGATTGCTCCTCCCATGTCTCAAAGATCTAGAAGAACTTCCCCCTCCTTTTTCATCTTTTTTCTTTCAAAAAGGGAGGAAAGAATGATATTGTTTGATATCCTAGTGTGATGTATATCAGTAATAGGCTGGACCCATCTCTAAAACTTTATTTATATTTCTTTTAGAGGTTTTAGCCTAAAAAAAACAGGTGTACTAATTTTTACCATGCAGAATTGAATGAATTCTCCACTTGAGGCAATTTTTTATTTTTAAAACCAGGATGACAGGGTTGGTAAAATTTCTATAAGAAGCCAAGTAGTGTTTTATATTTTGCAAGTAGTAGACTTGATGACTCTATCCCCATTTCTTCCATCATTCTTCAGGTCATCTCTGCTTGTCTATAGTTGTGAATTCCAAGCAGGGGAAAAAAGAATATAATTTTCTCCCTTGACCTAAATATTACTCTCAAATTAATCTGTCCATTAATCCATTGGTCTTTGGCAGCTAAGCTTAAAAATTTTCCCTAATAATCACCCCTTTTTCTATAATCCTTTACTCATGGTGATTTTTTTCTTTTTGTGGGGGGAGGGGGGTGCTAGGGATCAAACTCAGGGCCTTGTGCTTGCTAGGTAAGCAGTCTAAACACTGAGCTAAATTCCCAGCCCTGGTCATTTTTTTTCAAACCCAAGGTTATCGACAGTACGTGTGTGTGTGTATGAGTGTGTATTTAAATATACCATGGATATACATATGCATTTATGTATATATATATATTTCTGTTCAGTAAATTTAATAGACTCAACTCATAACTCCAATTTATTGGGATACTTTAAAATACCCGTTTTGGCCACCATAATTTATATTCAGCCATTAGCTCATGTTAGCTATAGTTGGGTACAGAGTCAGTTTGCAGCCTTGATCCAAATCTTTTATAAAAATGTGTCCAAGGGGCTGGGGATTTAGCTCAGTGGTAGGGCGCTTGCCTAGCAAGTGCAAGGCCCTGAGTTTGATCCCCGGCACAAAAAAAAAAAAAAAAAAAAAAAAAAAAAAAAAATGTGGCCAAGACAGAGCGCTGTGGAGACCTGTCACTAGCTGTTCACACCTCTATATACTATATCATTCCATGAGAGAGGCATGCATTGTCAGTCCAGAGGTATTCATTTCTCATTTGTTGTTGACCCTGTGACAGCAGAGCTCCCTCTGTGTGATGCTGCAGCTTTGGCTCTAAAGGGTTTTAGGTATTTAAACCCCAGAGCCTTGATCAGTTGTTAAACAGAAATTGGGCCAGTGGTGTTAGATTTGCGTGCTGTCTTGGCTGGTCTTGTCCGGTAAAGAGGGAGCTCACTGATCCAGGAGCTAATCTGTCGGGTTCTCACGGCAGCAGCTGCATCTGCAGGATTCCTGCAGTAGCACTGGCTCATTCAAATGTCTGTTGAAATTGGTGGTCTCTTGTCAGGAATGCTCAGTCATTGATCTATGCTTAGAATTCATAATTGTTTCAGATTAAATCTAATCCTCAAGTTCAAATCTAAAAGTGATTTTCTTCCCTGGTGGATTTTCCTGCCACATGGTGCTCCTAAGGTCTCAGCACAGCCTTTCCAGCCTCAGCCAAGCCAGTCTTTCTCTGGATAACAGCCAAAAGGAAACGTTGCTGAGCTGTCCCCCTGGGTGAAGGGGAAAACTTCCGAGGATATCATTTGCAGTTGGTCTTCCTGGAATATTTCCCAAACTCGGAAGCATCATTTATTAATTACTTATCATTTCTACAAGCCAAAGGCTTCAGTGAAGGCAAAAGTTCCATGCAGAAGAACCTGCTTTTTATCACCTCGAGTCTCCTAGGTGTTAGGAGTTCTCACACCTCACGGAGGTCTGGGTCTGGCTCCCAACCTGACTCCTAAAGGGCTCCAGTGTCTCTGCCTCCTCAAGGCTGGAGGCTCTGAAGGGCTCGTGGTGAACAAGATCATGCTCAGTCAAAGGTAAAGGGAGCCAAGGAAGGAAGTCTTGCTTAGGGTTTGCGTTGATCAGGAAGTCCCTGAGCAGTTTCAGTCCTTTTCCATTTGTGAACTGCCCTTGCATGGGTATTTAATGCTATTTTTTAATATTTTCTCCTTTAGTCATCCTGTTCCTCACAAGAAAAGCTGCATCAGTTGCCTTTCCAGCCTACAGCTGATGAGCTGCACTTTCTGACAAAGCATTTCAGCACAGAGAGCGTGCCAGATGAGGAGGGACGCCAGTCCCCAGCCATGCGACCCCGCTCCCGCAGCCTCAGGTGAGAACTGCTCTCAGCCACCATCCATACCTGTGGGCCTCAGCTCATTTGCTAACACTGGCATCGATGAATGTGTTAGGCCTTACAGGTTGTACCTCTTTGTTACAACTACCTAACTCTGCTCTTATTTGTAGTGTGGGGGCAGCGTTAGGTAACACAGAAGCTTTGATTACAAAAACAAGAAGCAGTCCAGGTTTGCTCTGCAAGCCGTAGTTTGCCATCCCTTGGGCAGAGCACATTAGCCAATTTGAGTAAGTCAAGCCCAGTGATGTCAAGCCCCTCTTGGCTTCAGGTTCATTTCATCCTATCTATCATCCCTGGAGCTATCCGATCACAGCAAGAGGTCTTTCTCTTTTTCCCTTGGATGCCATTTGTTACAAGGAGAGTAACGGTATCATCAGTTCTGACAGTTACCTGGCTGCAGACTGTGGGCCCAGGGCATGTGAACTAGGCCAGCTGGAAAAGTTCCTGCTACAGACACAGGTGGCTGACTTAGGGACGAAGCCCAGTTCAAAAGCAGAACTAAATGCCCATGTGAATCTAACTCAGTTCCTTAAGTCACCTGGGCCTACCTTCATCAGACCAAACAATGGTTAATAGCTTATTCATCTCTGAATTCCTCTGAATTCTTCTTTTTTCTTTAATGGTATTAGGAATTGAACCCAATGTCTCACACATACTAGGCGAATGCTCTACCACTGAACCACATCTCAGCCAAATTCCTCTAATTAATTGTCCATTCTCTTTGGCATTAGCTGGTAAATCTGTGCCAACATTGCAGATTAAGGAAGAAGATGGAAATTAAAATGAGCATGGCTTTAATGATGACTGAGCTTAGTTTTCCAGGGTCCCCGGGAGTAATGAAGTGGCTACCATGTACAGCGTAGATCCCAGAGAAAGAGTCCCTCGGGTAATATTGGCACCTGGAGTGAGTGACAGGGAGTGAGCTGGGCCACTGAATTCAAAGTCAGAGATTGAAGATGATGAGATGTAAGTACAAAAGATCAAGACTACAAATGAGTGAATGTGGATCCCAGTGCCTTTTGCTGTGTCACAGAGGAACACTTGAATCATGGTGACTCGCAGAGTAAAAGGCTGGTTGAGATTAAGAGGACCACAATGACACTCAGGAATGTCTTTGCTGTATTACTTTGAAATAGTTGGTCATATGTATCAGTGCAGTGGACACAACAGGGTCCACCCCAGGGAAAAAAGCGGAGAGGAACTGTTCAGAACCTACCTCAGCTGAGATCAGCTGGCACACTAAACCAGGCAGGACCCAAATATCCATTCAGTTGTATGGCTCAGAACTCAAAATCTGTTAAGGAGATGGAGTCATGCATAAGGAAGGTTTAGGTTACTAAGGAAAAATAATAAATGAAAGCTGAGAATATAGTGGCTGTCTTCAGTAGATGACGCATACTTATAACTCATTACGGGCTGGATTGGCCTCTTTCATACTCCAGATTAGAGCCCACCTTAACTCCATTGGCTACAGCGTCTTTGAAAAAAGAAAAGTTGAAATAGGTGAGCAGAATCTGCCTTTGGATGCTCTGGGGATTGTTTGATTTGATTCTGAGAACACACTAGGATAAACCACATTTCACTGGCCAAAGCTTTGAGGGTACAGAGTACTGTTCTGGGAAGGTCATCCTAGCAAAGCCACCAATGGACTTAGGAGTAGGCTTCTCCTTTCCTGGGCTGACCAGACCCTAGCAAAGGTCTGTGTGAAAGTCCAGCTTCCAGGAGGATAGTCTCACTCCAGATGGAATCATTGTGATTTGAGTAAAGTATGTTAGGAGCTCTAAGAATAAGGAAGGTTCTGGAACTCAGTTCTCATTAACGTGGGAGTATGTGGGATACTGAAGACAGCGGGTGGGTCAGGGCTCTGGGAATGGCCATGTTTCTCCATGATAGTTTCATAGCACTAAAGTTACACAATTGCTTCTTTCTTGTTCAGTCCTGGGCGGTCTCCAGTTTCCTTTGACAGTGAAATAATAATGATGAATCATGTGTACAAAGAAAGATTCCCCAAGGTAAGGATCCATTTAAAAGGAGATGGGGAAATGTCCCAAGGGTGGCTGCCCATAGTCAGCCCAATGGGAAGACTCTAGGGTGAGGGGTGAAGTGCTGCCTCCTAAGGTAACCAACAAAAAGAGCAGAAAGACACCCAGAAGAGAAAGAGGGCACAGGTACAAGGGCTTCCAGACCATGAGAGGCATGAGGCAGCAGGCACTATGGCTTTGGCTGTACCTGCAGACCCTGCGCTTCTCCACTCCCTGGAGGGTGACCTGGAAGCATCATTTATTAATTATGTACCATTTCTACAAGCCAAAGGCTTCAGTGAAGGCAAAGATTCCATGCAGAAGAATGTGTTATCACCTCGTGTCTCCTAGGTGTTGGGAGCTCTCATACCTCACAGAGGTCTGGGTCTGGCTCCCAGCCTGACTCCTAAAGAGCTCCAGTGTCTCTGCTTCCTCAAGGCTAGGGGCTCTGAAGGGCTCGTGGTGAACAAGATCTCACACACACACACACACACACACACACACACACACACACTGTATTTGCCTTAACATACACTAGAAATCACTGTTTAGTGACAAAGGGAAGAAGTCAGACTGTTGGACAGCTATGAACTTCTTCGATAAAACTGTCTGATCTTCAGAACTTCCCAGTCTGAAGAAAAGTTCAGAAACCAGCAATACCCATAGCCGAAGTGTATCCAGTTGGGCGGCTCTGTGGAAGGAAGCACAGAGGAGTAGTCCCCATGTGCAGGAGGGAGTGAAAAATCTTGAGGACAGACAATGCTTGAGAGGGATGAGGAATAGCAGGAGCTCATAAGGTGGACCTGGCAGGGTGAGAAGGCAGTCAGAGAACAGCATAAACAAAGACAGAGGCATAAAATATCAGGGCAAAAAGAACACAAACCTTCTGAATGTGCAGATAAAAAAGCATGTGAGACATGATGAGAGAGAGGCAAAGCCAGGCAATAGAGGGGAGGGTCTTCAGTATAATGCCGGGTCATTCTGACATGACATGAAGGTGGTCTTTTCATGTCTGCAGTCATCAGGTTTCCCAGACGCAACATCAGGAAACCAGGTTCACAGGGAGCCAATTCTTGGGCTGTCACCAAGTCCTTCAGGCTTAGCTCCAGCTAAGCTGGGACTGGAAGGGAAGTGTCATTTTTCTTGCTTTCATTACCAGGCCACTGCACAAATGGAAGAGCGACTAGCAGAGTTCATTTCCTCCAACACTCCAGACAGTGTGTTGCCCTTGGCAGATGGAGCCCTGAGTTTTATTCATCATCAGGTGATTGAGCTGGCCCGAGACTGCCTGGATAAATCTCAGAGTGGCCTAATCACATCACACTACTTCTACGAACTTCAGGAGAATTTGGAGAAACTTCTGCAAGATGTGAGTGTCTTGGTGTGGGCGCTGTGATGAAAGCTCCACATTGGTAGTCTCAGGCTGAAATCAAGAACTAGCAGTATTCTCAGCCTGCTGGCCTCCTTGCCAGTGTGCAGAAGCCACCTTTTAAGTGTGATTCCAGTGGACTTAGCTCCCTCCCCAGCCTCTCCATCACTGAGAGTAGCCTGCTTGGTATTAGGGGAACTTGGTTCTCTGACTCCTTTCTTTTCTGTGACTCACTTTTTTCCTTCCTTCCTTCCTTCCTTCCTTCCTTCCCTCCTTCCTTCCTTCCTTTCTTCCAGGGATTGAAGACAGGGCTTCACATATGCTAGGCAAATGCTCTGCCATGACTGAGCTACATTCCCAGCCCTTTTTATGTTACTTTGAGACCTACTCTTGCTAAATTTCTCAGGCTGGCCTCAAACTTGTGATCTCCCTGCCTCTACATCCTGAATAGCTGGGATTACAGCCCTGCATCACCATGTCTGACTGAGACTTTTCTTTTCTAAATCCAAAACTGTATTACTCTACCTGAGGCTCCAACGGTTGTAATGTTTTTAAGTATTTTATTAGAAGGCGATGTGTTATCCAGAGCTTGAAAATGACACCAGTGGATGTGGTGCGAACTCTTCTACTAGAAATAACTGCTTCAAGGAAAGCCTTCTAACAGTTTTTCCTCATCCCAGGGAAAGCAGGGCCAAGGCTTCCTCAATGGGTTTATCTATTTGCCAATGTTTTATTAACATGGTGAAAAGTTCTCTAATGAGGACTTTTATGTTTAGATACCTGATCCTGCCCAGTATGAAAAATCTCTGTGAGGCTAAAGGTCAGGTAAAGAGATGGCCAAGACCAAAGCATACATTGAGTGCTTAACCACTGCTTCACACTCCCGTGCTTACTTTGCTTTCAGCCTCTCAAATAAGGTAGTGGGATGCCTTCCCACTCAGGTCACAGTTCCCATGTGTTACACTGAGCACAGTTTGGAGGAGCTGTTTCTCCAGGGCTCTTCACACCATTAAAGTGTATCTCAGTTAAGAACCTCCTGGGCCAGGTATGATGGTGCACACCTGTAATCCCAGCACTTGGGAGACTGAGGCAGGAGGATCGCTGTGAGTTCAAGGCCAGCTTGGACTACACAGTGAGACCCTGTCTAAAAAAATTTTAAAATAAGTTAATAAAAGAACCTTTTATTGCCTCTAGACTTGTGACCTCTGTCTAGAGTATTATCAACTGAGTTGAGGGACCAGATCTAATGATCAAACAAGACTTGTTTATGAATCTAGAAATTAGAAAGAGGAGGAAAATTTAAAAACAAAGTGGGGAACAGTTGAATCTAGAGATAGATAATTAAGGATAGTCGTGATTACTGCTGTAAAATACAGTGATACCTCAGTTCCTGAACCTGATTTGTTCTACAGTTTTAGAAAAGATGGCCATTTTGTGTTTGTGTGGAAAAGATGGCCACAGTTGTGTTTGCCACCCAGTGCAGAGTTTACCAACAGAAACAAAATTTGCGAAACACTTCTGTTTGTAAACCAATTGCAAACAAAAACATTAGTGAACCAAGGTATTACTTCATTAGGTTTTTTTCATATGGCAAAGATAACATTATTTTGTATTCCCATAAAGAAATAACTAGCCCAGTGGGCAGGAGTTAGAATGAGAAAGATTTTGATTAGATAAAAAATGCTACCTTCTACAAAATTTCTAACTGTAATTTCAAAAGTAATACTTAAATTCAAATATTGTATGACTTTATGGGTTTTTTTGGGTTTTTTTTCGGTACCGGGAATTGAACTCAGGGCCTCATGCTTGAGAGGCAAACACTCTAAGCACTGAGCTAAATCCCCAGCCCTCGTATGACTTTAGAAAGCCAAATTCCCATGAAAAGCAGCTGTTTCTGTTGAAGAATAACTTTCTGCCATCTTTGCAACAATGGATCAAGTGCCCTAGGACATTTAGGAGTCAGGGAATTGCAATAGCTGGTCTCGAGATTGTAGACCTAAGTAATTTTCCTACCTCAGTCTCGCAAGTGGCTGGTACTACAGGCATGTAATACACCCAGCTCCAGAGTTCCTTCTAACGTCTGAGATTGAACTTCTAAAATGCTAACATCTGAACCTTTCCCAAAACATTCAGGCATTTTTTTCAACCCACATTGCCTTGAAGTGAGGTTGCTGGTGCAGCAGGAAGAATACTGAATTCAGAACCAAACTGTTCTTCTCTTCCCTAATTTTCTGGGCCCTTGGGATGCAGAAGAAAAAAAAAAAAAAACAATCAGCACAGGCAATAACTCTGAGAATTTGCTGTTAACAGACCCATCAACACATACTTACAATAAAAATAACAGCTGTCATTTATTGATGCATACTATGTGCCAGACATTACATGAGAGCTTCATATGGTTTATGTTATCTCTATTCATTTTTATAGTAGAGTGTGATTCAACAGCATTAAATGGAGGTAATTTCTGAGTACAGAAGAGGATCCTGTGTGAAAAGTACATGGAATTTTTTTTTTTTTTTTTGTGGTGCCGGGGATCGAACTCAGGTCCTTGTGCTTGCAAGGCAAGCACTCTAATCACTGAGCTAAATCCCCAGCCCCAAGTACATGGAATATTGAGTCTTGCCAAGTAGGTAGTAGTTCACTAATCCTAGGAAACAGTATAAACAACCCCTTGAAGGTATAAAGGAAGTTGGTACATTCCAGAAATTGCAAATAAAATAGTTTGACACGACTAGAGTTAAAGAAAGCTGCAGGAAAAAGTCAATTAATTTTGAATTTAGACTGAAGCCCAAATGATGCAGGGTCATGGGAGGAGCAGGGGCATTTATTGTGAAAGCAGTGGCTGCATGCAGTGATAAATTGAAAAATGACATGATCATCTTTATGTGTAAAAATTTTAAAATTCCTAACATCTAATTTAATTTACTTAATTACTCATTTAATTTACTTAATTTAATCTTCACAACAGCCCTACAAGGCAAATACTGTTATGTCCTAAATTTAGAGAAAACTGCAAAGAGCTAAGCCCTGGGTTCCTTACCCCAGGATATGTAAGTAGCAGAGCTAGAACCCAACTCAGATTTGTCTTATTCTAGAACTTAACATCATCTAGTTCAAACGTGTAGTCAGCAAACACTGACTAACTTCTGACTTTTTCTTCTGTATAAGAGGCAGTGTACTAGGTTCAGCAAGTGAGAGGAGAAAAAAGAACAGTCATAGACTCTATCCATAATGGTCTAGGCTCTACAATATATCTGTAGATACAGACAAGTCATAAAACAACCTGATAGTCCATGTGCTGTGAGCAAACAAGGGACCACAAAAAGGCAGTCACTGCTTGCTCTTCTGTGTGTGTGTTGAAAGCATGGAGAATCAGACAAGACTTTTCAGTTGATATTTGGACTAAAAAGAATAAACAGGATTTCACTAACTGTTCACTCTTTGAATTTCATAACCAATTTTTTTAAGTCCTCATTTGCTAATTTTCTAGTCTTCTGCCTTTTAGTTTCCTGTACATTCCACTAAAACTGTAAGGTAGATATTACCAAGGAACTAATTGGCCAATTGCCAGATCCTGTTGCCTCTTTCAGTCTTCATCTTTCTTTGCCAGTCTGCAGGACACAGTAGTAAGCACCTCTTCCTGAACCTTTAATTTCCGTCTTGTTTTACTTTCTCTCCAGTCTTTCTGCCTCTTCACAGGTCCCTTCTCTGCCCATTTGCTGGATGCTGGTGTTTCACAGGGAACCATCCAAAGTGTCTGTTCTCTTCTGTTTTATTTCTTTGCCCTTATGCTGACAAACCTCATCTGCTCCCAGGGCCTGAATTTTCATCATCCGCTCTGGACTCCCATGTGCACCCTTACTAGACCCCTCCACTTTGATTTCCCTATATAGGCTCATATTCTTTGGTTTTAAGTAACAGAAGTCTGATTTAGTAGTTTTAGCAATAAGGGGAAGCTAATGACAAGCACAAGAAGATGAGTCTTAGAAAATTGAAGATAGGAATGTGGCAGACCTTAAGAAGGGACCAGAGTAAGAAACCAGAAACTGATGGGCTCTCGGAGGGCTTGTTCTTCTCTTCTTATCTCTATTTCTCTCTGCTGGTTTTCTGTATCTTTTGGGAGGATATGGCCATCTCGTTTCACTCAAGTGAAAAATTATGCAGTTCTGTTACACTGATACTAACAGTTATCTCTCTGTCCATTTTTAAATTCCCAGAAAAATAATCCACAGTGATCAACTCTTAGATGTAAGAGGGAAAGTTCAGCCACACAGTATAAATGTGACTTATAAAAGCCTAAACAGTACTCAGGAAAAAGAGAAAAAGGCTCTGTTTTAGTTGCTTTTCTCTCGTTGTTGGGACAGAATACTCGACACCCAAAGTTAGGGGAAGAAAGGTTTATTAGCTCACAGTCTGCAGAGGTTTCAGTCTATAGTCCGCTGGGTCCGAGGCAGGGCGGCATGGCAGAGGCAGGGTGGGCCGGCATGGCAGACCGGCAGCAAAGTAAAGTCAGGAATTGCAAGGAATGTATGCAAATAAGCAATGCAAACAAGCAGCTAATTAGCCTCTTCCTGTATCTTTTATCTAGGCTACCTGTCTCCAGGGCGGCCCCGCACTCCCACCCCCAATCTCAGTCTCACATCCTTGATCCCAGCAGAACGATGCCAAATCGATCAATGGATCAATTTAGTAATCACACACTCTAGATCCAGCTATCTCTTACCACATGAGGCTTTGGAGGGGCATCTAGACACAAACCATAACAGGCTCCTTGGGCCTAGTAGATACCCAAGAGGCTATCTATATAGGTATCTCAGACTCTACAAGTCCCAGACTGAACTTACTTTTCCATGTGGCTGCTCTTCTTCCTAAAACAAAATGTCATTTATTCTTTGCTTGTTC
The DNA here is from genome assembly GCA_004026905.1 of Hystrix cristata. Classification (NCBI taxonomy): domain Eukaryota; kingdom Metazoa; phylum Chordata; class Mammalia; order Rodentia; family Hystricidae; genus Hystrix; species Hystrix cristata. The sequence goes on from PVJO010010211.1 coordinate 28,878, forward strand.
TGAACTGTTTATTTCCTTACAGTTCCTATTCATTTATGAGTTTAATTAAATTTCCCTGAAAGTGAAGTTGCAGTTACATTCTCTTTCTGCTTCTGCCACTCCCCTCCAGTCCACCTTGGAAATGGCCCAAGGCTGTGCACTTTTCTCCATCCTTACTGTCGTCGTCTTTTTCATCTGAGTCATTGCATTTGCCTGTTAATGGATTTTCCTGCCTTTAGACTTGTCCTCTTTAGTGCACCCTGTACACAGCCATGGTGTTCTTTCTGAAGTAACTTACTGGTCATGTCACTCACTCCCCAGCTGTTGAGGTCTTTCTGTTCCTTACAGTCTGTCTGGGGTGGAAAGTGAACATAAGAGAAGGCTCCATTGAGAGTTGCCCCTTGAGCTGGGGGCTAGCGGGTAAGTGAAGCTTGTTGGATAGGGAAGCAGGTAAAGCTGTGTGTCCATGTGACATTCCTTGGTGTCATGTAGTACTCTAAAGCTCAGTGGTTCCAGATGAGTAACTCGTTCTACCCCACAGCTGAGTAGCCTTCTCTGAGTTCTTTGCTTTGCAGAGCTCTCTCTACTACCAAGCATTTTTCCCTGTGGCCAGCTCTGCCCAGTCCAGTCCTGTTCAGCCCAGCCACATTGGGCCACTGAGTTGCTGAAGCAGCCTTTGTGTTTCTTTAGGCTCATGAGCGCTCGGAGAGCTTGGAGGTGACTTTTGTAACACAGCTGGTAAAAAAGCTGATGATTGTCATTGCCCGCCCAGCCCGACTCCTGGAGTGCCTGGTGAGTAGACTGGGAAGGTTAGGTGGGTAGATGGGAGAGAGAGTTGTAGAGGAAGTATTTGGTCCACAGCAAAACTGTGGTGGTACAACCTCTATTTCTGTTGCTGAGATCTTTACTTAAATATGATTTGCAAAATTAAAACAACATGGAGAGTCTGCTTTACTCCAAAAAGAATGGCTGCCATAAAAAAATCACATAATAACAAATACTGGCAAGCCTGCAGGGGGAAAAAGGAATCCTCTGCATTGTGGAGGTGAATATAACTAGTACAGCTTGGTTCATGAACTTGATTCTTTCCATGAATCTGGTCACAAACGAATTGGACAAGAACCGAATCAAATTCAATGTTTAGGTTCAATGTTGACCTTACGGAGAAATTTGATTTGGTTCTCATCCAGTTCAGTTTTGACCAGAGTCATGGAGAGAATTAAGTTTGTGAACCAAGTTACCACTGTACAACCACCATGGAAATCAGTATAGAGATGCCTCAAAAAACTAAAATTAGAAATTCCACTTGAAATAGATATTCCCCTTCTAGGTATCTTCTCAAAAGAGTTAAAGACATCCTGTTGGGGTGGGGATTTAGCTCAGTGGTTAGAGTGCTTGCCTTGCAAGTACAAGACCCTGAGTTCGATCCCCAACACCAAAAAAAAAAAAAAGACATCCTATTACACTGATACATATATACTAAAATTTATAGCATCACAACTTATAATAGCTAAATCTTGGGAGTGTCCTGTATGTCCATCTACAGATGAATGGATAAAAAAAAGTGGCATTTCTACACCATGGAGTACCACTCTGCCATAAAGAATAAACTTGAATCATTTGTAGGAAAATGGATGCACATTGAGACCATAATATTAACTGAAATAAATGAGACACATAAGCCTGAATATCACATATCTCATTTTCTTATATGAGAAACCAAAATAAAAGTTAGATAATAGGAAATGGGGAGACACTTTTGCAAAAGGGAAGGGAACCAAGAGATGGAGGGAAGGGAAAAGGGATGAAAAAAGAATTAAGATATGTTGTATACATATACCAACTTCCCATGAGCAATATAATCATTATGTACTTAAAACATATACAAATAAACATTTTTAAAAAATATGATTTACAAGCATTGGAGGACTAAACAAGTTCTTGAAAGGACAAATGAATGGTCCTGAAGGGTATGAAGGTAAGAAGTAGTAGTCTGGCCTGCCCCCACCCTGAGCTGACCCCAGGTAGGTAGAGCCCTTTGGAGCTAGGAGCATTGAGGAGCATGGGGCAATTTAGCTTGCACAATTGGAGTCTTTCATGTAATCATTCAGCTGCACTTTACTGAGTACCTACTTTACGCTAGACACTGGAGGTACACACACAATACAGCAGAGTCCCTCACTCAGGCTACTTCCTCTGTAGTGGCATTAGCAAGTAGAAGGCATGTGGACATGTGATTAATAATTATATAATATAAGAAGTATCACAACTGAGGTCAGTACAAGGTGCATTGAAAGTACTAATGAAAGTAGTGCTTTAGAGTCCTCCTTAGAATGAACATGCAGTGAAAGCTCCCTGGGAAACATGTAGCCTGTTTAGTAACCTGAAGGATGACCACAAGTTTGCCAGGTAAAGGGCATGAGATAGGAATTCAGCAAAGGACAGGGTGTGCTTGAAGAATTGATGAAGGATAAAGCTAGAAGGTAAGCCATCCAAGACCATGAAGGTGTTAGGTTTTCGGCTCAGGAGTTTGTGTTTTATTTCAGGTCACTTAGAACTACGAGAAAGTTTAGGTTAGTAGGTGACACAGTCAGATCAACTTTTTTCTTAATCAACCTTATTAAGGCATAATTTACATACAATAAAATACATCCCTTTAGACTGTGTGTTTCATTGAGTTTTAACAAATACATGCCTATATAATCACTGCCATAGCTGACATAGGTAACATTTCTATCCCTTAAAAAGTCTCCCCCCAAAAAAACAAAAAAACAAACAAAAAAAGTCTCCCCCGCTTTGTGATTGGTCCCTTATCCTTCCTCACAGGGACCACCTTTCTTCTCTTTCTCTATGGATATGTTTACTTTTATAGTTTCATGTAATGAAACCATATAGTATGTTCTGACTTCTTTCACTCAATATAGTGTTTGAGATTTATACATGTTGTTACATAGTATAGTAACATAGTAAGTAATTCCTATTTATTCCTGAATAAGTACTCCATCAGATTTAGTTCTAGCCAGGCATGGTGGTGCACACCTATAAATCCCAGCACTTGGGAGGCTGAGGCAGGAGGATTGCCATGAGTTTAGGCCAGCCTGAACTATATAGCAAGATCCTGTCTCAAAAACAAACAAAACAAACCTGTTAATCTTGTACCCTTAAATAAAAAATGAAAACAGATTTAGTTATAAGAAAAATTACTTTGACCTCAGCATACGTGGTAAATTGGAATAGAGGACAGGATGAAGCAAGTTGGGAAACCACTGCAGAGACACTTAAAACAATTCATGTGAGATGAAGTGGTTAGAACTAGGACAATGATTGGAGAAAAGAGAAGTGGATTTGAAAGGTACTTACGAGGTAGACATTTTGATCAGAGCTGAGAAGGAATAAGAAGTTAAATCTATTCCAGATCTGGCATAGATTATATCCAGATAGGTAGCAGTAGGAATGAAAGCAAGTGCAAAGCAGAGAGGCTAGCAAACATGAAATCTGTGGTGAAGTGGGGGCTGGAAGCCAGGCAGGTTTGCATGCTGATCTTCTGTTCCTGCCTACTTCTGTGACCCTGGACAGATGGATTGGTACATCCCTGTGAGCCATACTCTCCTCACTGGGCTGAGGAGCTCTTAGCAGTTAGCCTAGACTGTGGCACTTGCTATCCACTCAGAAGCAAGGCCCTTATTATGATAGGGAGACAAGGACTGTGCTGTTATCAGCAGTGGTGTGCCTCTTACAGGAGGCGCTTGGTAAGTATTTGGAGGCTTTCGTGCATCACTAGGATTGTGAGGTGCAATTGAATGTGCAGCAAGACTCTCTGGACTAGAATACTTTAAGACCAAGTGAATAGGCTGGGCTTTTTTGGGGGGAGGGGATGCTGGGGACCAAACTCGGCCTTGCGCTTGCTAGGTGAGCGCTCTACCCCAGTTCTCAACCCCAAGGCTGAACTTTTTTGAAACCAAAAGCTCTTGTTCTTATTGCTGGGAAGACATGCTTAGGATGTCACTTGGAGGTGGCCTGTGAGGTAGCTTTGTCCCCATTTCTGTAATCCCTGAATCATCCTGTTTCTGGGTCTGCAGAGTACCACGAAGAAAGTCTTCTTGTTTCTCTCCTTACGCCGTATGCTGTAAAACCAGAGGCCAGAAGTGTTCCCTTGTGTCTCTCACCACTCACTGTCTCTCATCCGTACAGGAGTTTGACCCTGAAGAGTTCTACCACCTGTTAGAAGCAGCTGAGGGCCACGCCAAAGAGGGACATGGAATGAAATGTGACATCCCCCGCTACATTGTTAGCCAGCTGGGCCTCACACGGGATCCCCTGGAGGGTGAGCATGCTGCCTCGTGTTGCAGAGAAGAGATCTAGCTTGGATATGGACACAGCATGACATCTGGAGCCTTCGGACTATAGCTGGGCACCTTGTGGTCCTGGTTCTTTTCCTTTCGAATTGCTGTTCGCAGCTGCCTGCTATGTCCCGGAGCCTCTCTCTCCCTTGGAACCAGCTAGGTTGGATTTAGAGCCTCAGATCAAGTGAGATCAACAATAAAGAACCACAGTCATAGTTCCACAAAATGGTCACCTCTTCCATTTACTTCCCTATCCTGCTGGCCACCTTACCAATCTTGCTGTCTCTGGGTAAGCCAACTCAGGATGTCTGTATTCTTGTGGCTTCATGCTGAACCCTTCCATGAACCATGGGCTTCCACATCCTGGTCTGTAGTTGTCCTATTCCTGTTTCCCCTGCTTCCCAGCCCTGTCCAGCGAACAAAGCAGTCTTGGCCAGCAGGAAAGGTACTGGTAGCCCAGCTTTAAATCCTGTTTTCCAGGATATGTCCTGAGTTTGAGAGAAGCTTTTGTAGAATGGGCCAGACCTTGTCAGTGGCACTAGACTTCTAGAAACAGTGGTACAATAACATTTGGCTTGATTGCTGATCCAAAAGTTGTGCCTACACTAAGAATAGTGTCCCAGGACTGGACTTGCGTCACGGGAAGAAAGCATTAATGCCCACCCCACACGCACCTGTTGTGTGACCTGTGGGTACTGTGATGCCTGACTTTGCAACACATTTTTTTCTTTTGTGTCCATTTTATGTTCTAGAAATGGCCCAGCTGAGCAGCTGTGACAGTCCTGATACTCCAGAGACAGATGATTCAGTCGAGGTAAAGACCTTGAGCTCCTGCCTCAATCCCAGAGGCTGAGCTCTTGAAGCAAAGGGGCTGTTAATTGTCTTTAAGAAAATATCTGAAGAAGGATGTGTAGTTGGCATCTACAAACACTGAGAAGGCATGCTGCTTTGGGAGAAGAATGGCAGAAGACTCCAGCAGGGCTAAGAGCTGAGCTGGGATTGGGGCCACAGATCCACCGGCATATGGGCTCTCAGAAGCATGCCTGCCTCTCACCTTTCCCTTGTCTTCCAGGGCCGTGGGGCATGTCTGCCATCTAAAAAGACCCCCTCTGAAGAGGACTTTGAAACCATTAAGCTGATCAGCAATGGCGCTTATGGGTAAAGGCAGGGGTCAGCCAGTGGCCAGGAAAGGAGTTGAGTCAGCCTTGGTCGCTTCCTTCTAGAAGTGTATGTTTCCCAATTCTGTGGGCAGTAGATGCCTTAGGGTGAACCATCTCCCTTCCCAAAACCTCATGGAGAGGCAAGAATTGTTTCCTCTGACATTGGAGCACTGTTCTTTCCTCAGGCAAGATTCTCACCCCTCTTGGGGACCACTTCTCCTGTCTCTGAGCTCTCAAGCATTGAGCTGTGTTCTTGGGACATGGTCTATCAGAAAACTTCTAGGTTGTAAGGGTTAGGGGATCCAGATCCCTCTCATTAATATCCACAGCTCTGCTCCCTTTTTCTATGTATTTATAAGATGTGAGGCGGCAGTTTGGGTGATGAAGAGCATAGCTCAGGTGCTGAAGTCCTTGGCCTGTATTGGCTGTGTTGTGTTTCCCAGAGCTGTATTCCTTGTGCGGCACAAGTCCACCCGGCAGCGCTTTGCCATGAAGAAGATCAATAAGCAGAACCTGATCCTACGGAACCAGATCCAGCAGGCCTTTGTGGAGCGCGACATACTGACTTTTGCTGAGAACCCTTTTGTGGTCAGCATGTTCTGCTCCTTTGAGACCAAGCGCCACTTGTGCATGGTGATGGAGTATGTCGAAGGTACTGGGGCCATGGTACAGTCTGAGCCTTAGCCCTAAACAGGAGCCAGAGCCTTGTATGGGAGTGCAGTTTGAGGGCCAGCTGCCAAGTCCTCATTGGCATTGGTTTCTGCCTCGGGATCTCAGAGACCATTTGGCCACAGTGAGCACAAATCTCCCTGCCTCATTATGAGGCTGCGCTTGTCAGCTGCAGTGAGAGGCACCCTGAGACTGGATATAGCAGCCCAGGAGCTATAGAATTCTGCACACCGTCTTCAGCTTGTATCAGACAGGAAAAAAGGAGGTAGCAGAGTCACAAGAGCCCAAGGCCAGGTGCTAAGAGGGTTGCATCTGGGTCCTCAGAAGAAAGGGAAGCCATATTGCCCTGACTGATAGCTTGTGAAGGGGCTATCCCTTAAAGCCACTCAAAACGTTTTGGGAATGGGCTAGAAGGGCAGCATTGTGAATATCTCTGGAGAGGGGTAACAGATTTGCAGTGATCTGCCCTCTCCCCTTCTCATAGTTGCATACAGTTCCCAAAGATATTTTCCCTAAGGCTTAAAATTGAAGCTTAACAAAACTGCCCTTCTATTTCAGTATATAGATGCCGGGAGTTTACAGTGTCACTTTACTCAGAAGCTAAAGGAAAGCCACTGGGAAATAAATGAACAAATGGTAGTCTCACCTGTTAAATACTTAACAGTATTCTGGTCCTATGATAACTTAAGTCTTATCCCTGTAAGTCGTCAGGCAGGCATAAAGGCCTAGGTTCCTTCTTTTTCTGGCCTACACGATGGCCTTGACAGCCACTGGCAAATTCACTTTACTTCCCTCTCCCCTTCATACCTGATTTCTAACCATGCCAGCAGCAGAGGGGCTAGAATCAGTTTCCAGCTCCAGGGTACTCTAGGAGAGTCAACCTCAGAACTGGCTAGAGCAGGGAACCACATCTTTCCCTCATGGTAGCCTGGGCTTCTTACAGGAGGAGACTGTGCCACTCTGCTGAAGAACATTGGTGCTTTGCCTGTGGATATGGTGCGTCTGTACTTTGCAGAGACTGTGCTGGCCCTGGAGTACTTACACAACTATGGCATCGTGCACCGTGACCTCAAGCCTGACAAGTATGCCCACAATCTGGGTCCACTGTCCAAGGTCTCCCTCCTGAGTCTCTAGATAAAATGCAGACAAACAAGACGTTTGCATCTATCTATCCAGGAATGGCTACTAGGAAACAGCGCTCATGTGTGTGTCCTTCTAGGCCTGGCACACCAGTCCTCTGACCATCCTGTGTGCAAAAACCGTTGCCATAAGATCTGCCAGGAGCATCAGAAAGCTTCAGTGACATGGAAGAGTAACTGAGGAGCTCTGCTGAAGAGCTAAGCAAGAACAAAAGAATTAGCACATCTAGTAGATGGCTGAATGGGTGTTGTGACATTTACTCACCCCCATTCTGTGCCAAGGACTATATTCTGAGTTTTGTTTTGTTTTATTTTATATTATTTTATTTATTTATTTATGAATGAGACAGGGTCTCATTATGTAGTTCAGGCTGGCCTTGAGCTCACTATGTAGCCCAGGCTGGCCTTGAACTCATGAGGATCCTCCCGCCTCAGCCTCCCATGTGTGCACCACCACGCACAGCCTCTGAGTTTTAAATATTCTTTAGTTCCTAGTTGAGAATTTAGCTCAAGTGGTAGAGCACTTGCCTAGCAAGCCCAAGGCCCTGAGTTTAATCCTCAACAGACCCCCTCAAAAAAAAAAAGGAACAGATTATACTGTGGTTCCTGGTAAGTCGAATTTAAGTCTAGTGTGGGAGGCAGATAATATAATATGTATATGCTACTTCTTGGATGGGATTAGTTAATTGGGAAAATGTGGGAGCTACTTTCTAAAGCAGGAGAACAAAATGTACAGAGATGTACAGGTATGAGAGAACATGACCCATTCAGGAACTACAGGTAGCACGGTATGACTAGCTTAGGCACTTATAGTAAGAAAAAAAGATGGACATTGGAGAGGCAGGGCTAAATCATCAAGGGCCCCTTTAAGTTTGGGTTTTCTTTTAAAGGCCTAGAGAGTCTTTGAAGAGCCTTTTAACCAATGACATGCCTTTCAGATGTCATATCCATCGAATCATGAGATTTTGGTATAGGTTTAGAAAGACCACTGCCAATAGAAAGAGTGAGACCATTTCAGGAAACCAGGCTAAAGACAGTAATGCCTATACCATACCAGGAAACAGGATGGAGTGGAAAGAGAATAGTGTAGGGAAATAAAAAGGACAGATGATGTGGGAGTGAGGTTGAAAAGGAAAGGGAGGAAGCAGAAGGAGGCTCAGATACCTTCAAGATTTCTAGCTTGGGCCTGGTACAGGGTGTTAAGCCTTATGGTAGAAAGAAGCTTTGACATTGGACAGACCTGAGTGCAAATAGCCATCTATGCTTGTTAACTCTGTGAGTTGGCCTGTTAATTGAATTTTCCTGAGCCTCATGTTCCTCCTCTAAAATGAAACTAATACCCACCTTTACTGTTAGTTACTCGGGAAAACCTTCCAGGGGGCAGATTTTTTTTCTTTTAAATGGCACTAGAGATTGAACCCAGGGCCTTGCACATGGTAGGCAAGTGCTGTACTGCTGAGCTAGCTCCAGAGCATTTGCAGAGCATTTATTATAAAGCTCAATGGATGACAGAAAATACCATTTTTCACTGAGACGAGAAGCCAGTTGGGAGGCAGGTCTTTGTTTAGAACAGATTGAGTTTGCAGTGTGTGGGTGACGCATAGTCATGAAAGAAACCAGGACCAGAGATGGCAACCTGGAAATTATTAGAATAAAGGGGTGACAGGATGAAGCCTTTGGCACAAAGTAACAGTAAAGGAGTGGCAAAATGAAGTAACTCCCACAGAGTATGCAGAGACATCTGATTTCTAGTTTCTCTTAGCCAATCTTCCAAGACAACCACAGACACAGAGTCAGATTATGTACCCTTTTCCCTGTACTCTGAAATGGGTATTTTGAGCCACCCGAGTGAGGAGAGGAAACCAAGCATGGCTAGAGCAACAGGCTTAGGATGAGCAGATCTCAGTGATATGAAAAAGAATTTACCGATAGGGCAATAAAGAAAAACAGAGTCATAGGAAAATAACTCTGTGGTTTTGTTTCTATGGTCTTACAGCCTCCTGATTACATCCATGGGACACATCAAACTCACTGACTTTGGACTTTCTAAAATTGGCCTCATGAGTCTGACAACCAACTTGTATGAAGGCCACATTGAAAAGGATGCCCGGGAGTTCCTTGACAAGCAGGTAAGGTAGAATTGGTGAGACCTTGGAGATTGAATTCCAGGTCTCAGAATTAGTTCTTGGAACTGCACGCTTACCCTGTGGCTGGATGTTAATACTGGAAGCTTCCAAAAATAAAAATTAAAAAAAAAAAATACTGGAAGCTCCCATCTTTTCTACATTTGGTTCCAGAGAGGAATTGAAATAGCGTATTTGGAAAACAGGATGGGGTCAGGCACCATGGTGCACGACTGTAATCCCAACACTCTGGGAGGCTAAGGTAGAATAATCAGCAAGTTTGAACCCTACTGAGGCAATTTAGCAAGAGCCTATCTCTAAATAAAAAATACTTTTATAAAAAGCCTGAGGATATTGCTCAGTGTGAAGGTCCTGGGCTTAATCCTCAGTATGATCAAAACCATAAAGAAAGAAAGAAAAGGCTGGGCCGTGAGAATCATGTGAGTATAAATGCAGTCATCTTCCTCCTTAGGGTTTGGAGGAAATCAGTCACATAACTGTTACAGGGTTATATGAGATCAGTGTTTCAGGGTTTCGTATGAGATCAGTGCCGAACCTCCAGCCTTTGTCAAGGTCAAGGCTTTCCTGGGGCTTGTTGTTCTTGGAACAGAGCTATAAATTTGTACTGGGCTGTGGCCCAGTTTCCTGAGAGCAGCCTCCTGCTGTTCCCTGATGTGAGAGTTTAGGTTTAATGTACACAAGTTCCTGTAGTAGTCACATGACTGGTAGGTTCGGTTGTTTGGGAAGCTAGAGGGTAAAGGCCATTTGTGAGACCAGATTCCAAGAGGGGCATTAAGAGTGCAGAGAATGGCAGTTCCCGGCTAGAATTAGACATTGTGGTTAATAAGGAAATGTATTAAATTCACTCCACCAAGAGTTCCACCTTTGGCTCCCTGGGGCTCCTGTTGATCCGCTTTATTAACTAAGGTAAGCCAAGTCTTCATTCAGAGACTTTTCTGCTCCGGGGTAGGAACGCCCGAGCCCCTCCAGCCTTTGTACCCGTGAGCTGCCTCAGGATGCTGAGGCAGCCTGGCTTCTCTGTGCCCAGGTGTGCGGGACCCCGGAGTACATCGCGCCAGAGGTGATCTTGCGTCAGGGCTACGGAAAGCCAGTGGACTGGTGGGCCATGGGCATAATCCTGTACGAGTTCCTGGTGGGTTGCGTCCCTTTCTTTGGAGACACTCCGGAGGAGCTCTTTGGGCAAGTGATCAGCGGTAGGTACCATCACCTGGCCTAGTGTGGCATCAAAGTCTCGAGCTACAAATATGATTTATGCATGCACCCATGAGGCTCTCTCTGGAGCTCTTGTTCTGAATTTGTGTTTGGTATGCTTGCTTGCCTCTTGGGTTTGGTGGGGGGATGGCGTTGCATCTGTGTGTGTGTGCTGTGTCACCTGAGGCTTGACCAGTTTGTGTTCATGTGACTCCCATGTGTACGTGGTATTCCTGTGCTATATATCTGCTTATCTATGAAGGTAAGTCCTGTGTGTGTCTGGCATATAAAGCACGGTGAGGTGGGGCTTCAGGGCGGGGAAGTCACTGTTTTGGAATGCCCATCATGAGTCAAAGAGCAAGCCATGGTGTAGGAAGTAGATTCTGCTAGGAGAGGAGGAGCCTATAAGAATTTAAGGAATTGGGCCCAAGGCAAGGCTTTCAGGGGCTCTGAGCTGGGCCTTTTATGCTTCCCTGTACTATCCTGGGGCCACCTTCTGCATCTGTCCACTCTACTGAAATTTCTGCTTTCCATCTCACCCCGATGACTTCAGATGAAATTGTGTGGCCTGAGGGTGACGATGCACTACCCCCAGATGCCCAAGACCTTACCTCCAAACTGCTTCACCAAAACCCCCTGGAAAGACTGGGCACAGGTAGGTCATTCCCCACTCTCCTTTCTTACCACTTGGAAAAGCGGGAGGACAGCTGAGTACACACAGCCTGAAGTTCAGGCTTCAGGTGTGGACAGTCCCTCTGGATCCTGAAACTCTGCCCTGTTCCCTGCATAGCACAGAAGGAGAAAGGCTCTGGAGCCGAGGTTTCCAGTTCTTTCTCGAAGTCAGGTTCTCACTTGACTTGCTGACCCAAACCTCACACAGCTCACTCCACCCCTTAGCTCTTGCCCTCCCTGTCTGCAGGTAGTGCCTGTGAGGTAAAACAACACCCATTCTTCATGGGGCTGGACTGGACAGGACTTCTTCGCCAGAAGGCTGAATTTATTCCTCAACTGGAGTCAGAGGATGACACCAGCTACTTTGACAGTAAGGCCACTAGTGGTACAAGGGGGAGTACAGGTCTCACCTGTTTGCTTAGAGACGTCTGTGCATATTTGGCTTTGGGAGTAACTTCTCAGGGCCCCACTGAGATCTCATAGGGTCACAAGGTTGCCACCAGCAGGGGCTCTGAAGGGGACTGTCTTGTGTATCTTGCCCAGCCCGCTCAGAGCGATACCACCATGTGGACTCAGAAGATGAGGAGGAAGTGAATGAGGATGGCTGCCTTGAGATTCGCCAGTTCTCTTCCTGCTCTCCAAGGTTTAGCAAGGTGCGACTGAGAAGCCCCGGGCTGGAAGGCTGGGAGGAGAGGACCTCCTGAGGGGCATACCTGGGGCAGGCTCGGGACATTGGTACTGGGAGCACTTCCAGAAAAACAGGAGCAGAGGGCTGGGGTTACACAGAACTTCTCCAGTTCCTGACACAAGAGGTGCAAGGGTCAGTGGAATAACTCGTTTCCCAGAGGGAAGAATAGAACTTGTTCATATTTCTCAGTGCCAAGGGTGTCTTTTGTTGTTTGAGAGGTGTGGCTGCCAGAGCTGTCCTCATTGTGTCCCTTATGCCCACAGGTATATAGTAGCATGGAGCGGCTCTCCCTGCTTGAGGAACGCCGGACTCCCGCCACTACCAAGCGCAGCCTGAGTGAGGAGAAGGAGGACCGCTCAGATGGGCTGGCAGAGCTGAAAAGCCGAGCCCGGAACTGGGTGATCGGTTCCCCTGAGATGTAAGCTTGTAGGGCTCAGCAGAGTAGGTGGTACAGGTTGGGGGTGCCTTCCGGAAATGCAGCCGGGGGAGGAGCACTGCTGACAGAGAGGCAGCATTCCCAAGGGCAGTCCTAGAAGAACATCTGAGAAGGCCTTTTCTGTGGTCGTAGCCGTCATGTACCCCAAGGAAGCCTGGGTGGGAGGAGAAGGACTCCCTGGGTCATCTCACCTCGGGCCTCATGACTCACAGATTACGGAAGCGGCTGTCAGTGTCTGAGTCGTCCCACACAGAGAGTGACTCGAGCCCTCCAATGACAGTGCGACGCCATTGCTCAGGCCTTCTGGATGTGCTTCGCTTCCCTGAGGGCCCTGAGGAGGCTAGCGGCACCCTCAGGAGGCAGCAGCAGGAGGGGATATGGCTTCTGACACCCCCATCTGGAGAGGGAACATCTGGGCCTGTCCCTGAGCGGCCAGTGGAGCGACGGCTCAAGTTGAATGAAGAGCCTGTTGGTCAGAAAGGGAGTTCCAGTCCAGGTGCAGCACAGTGATATAGCCAGAGGGCTTGGGCTGGGGGACATTGTGGGGAGGGAGGCTTAGCTGCATCGTCAGTCTCATTGTTCACTTGGGCCCACAGCCATGGAGACCCGAGGCCGTGGGACCCCACAGCTGGCTGAGGGAGCCGCAGCCAAGGCCATCAGTGACCTGGCTGTGCGTAGGGCTCGCCACCGGCTACTCTCTGGGGACTCTATAGAGAAACGCGCCACTCGCCCTGTCAACAAAGTAATCAAGTCTGCCTCAGCTACAGCCCTTTCCCTCCTCATTCCTGCAGGTGAGGTACCCAGGGGGCTAAGATAAAACTTGTAAGGAAGGGCCTCAGAAGAGCCTTGAGCAGAGGTCTGAGTGTCAGATGTACATGTGTGTGTGGGCCTGTTGAGCAGCAGGCATCAGAAGCTGTGTGTCAATTTTTTAGGAAGGTAGAAGTCTCTGAAAGTGTGCATTGGTGTCTCGGGGTTGTGTGTGCACCAGAGGACAGGACAGCACCACATAATAAGTACAGGCTTTGAGGCAAATTCAGATCCTGACTCCACTAAAGGGTCTTGACCTTGACAAGCTATTTAACCCTGTTAAACCTCTTCATTTTAAAAATGTGGGTATTCATAGTGGCTGGCTCATAGGATAATTGTGATGCTTAAATAAAGCAGGAAGAGTTTGTATCGTTCCTGATACATAAATGCTCCCTACTGTTTCCCATCCCTAGCCCACATATGAGTCTGGGAAGCTCCGAGCGGGTTAGCGGGGCTGTCTGGGCAGGAGCTGTGGGGAAGATGTGCCTGGGATCGGGCTGTTCTGTAACTAGAGCTGGGTGGGGGTCAGCAGATGAGACAGGGTTAGCCTGCAGGCACTGAGCACAAGCTGAGGCCTGTGACCCGCTCAGTCCTGGCTTCTTCTTCTCCAGAACACCACACCTGTTCTCCACTGGCCAGCCCCATGTCCCCGCACTCCCAGTCATCTAACCCGTCATCCAGGGACTCTTCTCCAAGTAGGGACTTCTTGCCAGCCCTTGGCAGCTCGAGGCCTCCCATCATCATCCACCGAGCTGGCAAGAAGTATGGTTTCACTCTGCGGGCGATTCGTGTCTACATGGGTGACTCAGATGTCTACACTGTACACCACATGGTGTGGGTATGTCTGGCCATCTAGACCTGGTGTCTCCCAGCTTCATCACTTTTCTTTCTTCTCCTTAGTAGAGCCTATGTGTCCTTTCTTTTGTCGCTTTCCCCACTACTCACATAGGTCAAAGGGTGGTGATGAAGGGGTCAGGGCTTAATAAACAAACAGAAACAGGCCCTACACTTTTTTTTTTTCTTTCTTTTTTTTTTTTTTTGGTGGTGCCGGGGATTGAACTCAGGGCCTTGTGCTTGCAAGGCAAGCACTCTAATCACTGAGCTAAATCCCCAGCCCCTAGGCCCCACACTTGATGCTCAAGCTGCAGATTAAAGACTGTTCTCTTCCTGGAACAGCACGTGGAAGATGGCGGTCCAGCCAGCGAGGCGGGGCTTCGTCAGGGCGACCTCATCACCCATGTCAACGGGGAGCCAGTGCATGGGCTGGTGCACACAGACGTGGTGGAACTGATCCTGAAGGTCAGTGCTAACAATGCTGCCGCTGCAGTCCCTGAAAGACCTCAACCTAGTGAGGAGGCCAGTGGGAGAGTGTGGCCCTGGCTCTTCTCCAGAAGGCGGCGCCTTCACTGGCCACGGCCCAGGGATCTTTCGGAGCTATGGGTAGAACCTGCAAACAGGACAAGAGAGACTCTTCTGTGTCTTTCCACCTGCAAACCACTCCGAGGTGTGAGTGGGACCAGTTTCCTAATTAGAGAGAGGGAAGGTGGGTCTTGTTCAGACATGTCGATTCAGGGTTAAAAGCTGAAGGTGTGATACAGCCATGCCAAAGGGTAAGGTCAAGAGGAAGAATGCTGCCACCATCTTAGCTTAGCCTCATCTTCCCCTCTGCTTCCCAGAGTGGAAACAAGGTATCTATCTCAACAACTCCCCTGGAGAACACGTCCATTAAAGTGGGCCCAGCTCGGAAAGGCAGCTACAAGGCCAAGATGGCTCGAAGGAGCAAGCGGAGCCGAGGCAAGGATGGGCAAGAAAGGTAAGTGAGGCTTAATCCAGAATCTGCTCTGAGCGCCTCGATGTTGGCCTATGCTGGGTGCCTTAGCCCTGGGCCCAGCGTGTGTTCTAGCCCCTGCATTAACTCAGCTGTGGCCGCTTCTCTTTCTGCAGGAAAAGAAGTTCCCTGTTTCGGAAGATCACCAAGCAGGCCTCCCTGCTGCACACCAGCCGCAGCCTTTCTTCCCTTAACCGCTCCCTGTCATCAGGAGAGAGTGGGCCAGGCTCTCCCACACACAGCCACAGTCTTTCTCCCCGATCTCCCACTCAGGGCTATCGAGTGGCCCCTGATGCTGTCCACTCAGGTACAAAGAGCTCTGTGCAGAGCAGAGACAACCCCCTGGGAAATAGGGAAGTGCCGGGGCTCTCTGTTTCCTACACATCCCACTCTGAATCTCTTTTAACCCACCCCTGAAAGGTCCAGTAGTGTTGGAAGGAGTTGATGAAGGGAGGGAGTGACTTTGTTTCTATAGCCTAGGGCCATGGTGGAACACTCCAAGGCCTGAACCCTTAGACTCAGTCTCTTGCCTCTCAGTCACTTCTCGCAGCTAACAAGGCTCTGTCTTTGTCTTTTTGGATAAAGTGGGAGGAAATTCATCACAAAGCAGCTCCCCCAGCTCCAGTGTACCCAGTTCCCCAGCCGGCTCTGCGCACACGCGGCCCAGCTCCCTCCATGGTCTGGCACCCAAGCTCCAACGCCAGTACCGCTCTCCACGGCGCAAGTCAGCAGGGAGCATCCCACTGTCGCCACTGGCCCACACCCCTTCTCCACCACCAGCAGCTTCACCTCAGCGTTCCCCATCACCGCTGTCTGGCCACGGAGCCCAGGCCTTTCCCACCAAACTTCACTTGTCACCTCCACTGGGCAGGCAACTCTCAAGGCCCAAGAGTACAGAGCTACCTCGCTCCCCACTACTTAAGAGGGTGCAGTCCACTGAGAAACTGGCAGCTGCACTGACTGCTTCTGAGAAAAAACGAACCCCTTCTCATAAGCATGGGCTGGACCTGCCCCACTGTGAGCTAAAGAAGGAACTGCCACCCAGGGAAACCAGCCCTCTGGAGGTAGTTGGGACCAGGGCAGTGCTGTCTGGGAAGGGCGCACTTCCAGGGAAGGGGGTGCTGCAGCCTGCTCCTTCACGGGCCTTAGGCACTCTCCGGCAGGACAGAGCTGAACGACGGGAGTCACTGCAAAAGCAAGAAGCTATCCGTGAGGTAAACTCCTCAGAGGATGACACCGATGAAGAGCCAGAGAACAGCCAGGGTGCACAGGAGCCAAGCTTGGCACCCAACCCAGGAGTGGGCCAGAATCCACCCTGCAGAGGAGCAGGAGCGGATGGGGAAGAGGAAACTATCTTCTCCAAGGACCCAAGGAACCAGGGTCCAATGATCCCAGGCCTACTGACAGGGGTCATAGTGGGGCCTTCCAGGATAGAAGGTTCTAGTGTCCCCCGGAGAAGGCTTGAGAGCCCACCAGCCTTTGAGGCTACCGGCTCCTCTTTACCAGCCCCCAGCCTGGGCAGGTCTGGACCCACAGATTTTACCCCCACTGAAGGCTGCTTAAAGGCCCAGCACCTCCACACCCAGGCACTAACAGCACTTTGTCCCAGCTCTCCAGGACTCATCCCCACAAGCTGTTTTGCTGCCACTTCCACCACTGGGAAGCCGGGCACATGGTCCTGGAAATTCCTTGCTGAGGCCCCAGACAGGGCATCCCCAAGTAGAAAGACAATGGCAGGTGGGCTAGCCAATCCTCAGGATTTGGAAACCACACCTCTGGCTCATCCTGAGGATCTCTCTTCTGGGCAGGAGGGGAAGTCACAGCCACTCAGTTTCCCTGGGCTGGCCCATCCACCTCATAAGGTTCTGGCCCAAATCCAGCTACAGGAGTCATGTGCACAGGTGGAGAAGGAAGAGCCATCCCTGAGCATCACCAAAGTGCCTGATGCCTCAGGTGACAGGAGGCAGAATGTTCCACACAGAGGCTGCCCACTCACACAGGAGACTGAATCCAGCCTGCCCTGGAAGGGCCAAGAACCAGGGAGCCATCAAAAGCATCAGGACATTGCATTGACACCCAGTGAGTCGTTAAAGCAAACATAGCAGTTGTTGCCATTTCTTGCACTCAGACCTGTGTAATACACACTCCTGGAAACCATCTTTGTCTTTTGCTTGCTTCTTTCCTTCAATTGTCATACATGTGACTGGGAGTATAGTGGTGACTAAGATAGTTCCCACCCTCAGATGAAGGGCACCTAACCCAGAGTCACTTCTCAGAGACTTTGAGCTCAAACATGAAGAATAGGAGGTGATAGGTAGTATGCTGGGTGTGGAAGAGTAGGGGTTGGCTTAGGAAAGAACATCCAAAGTGCAGTATATATATCTGGTATGTTCAAGGAACAAAAAATAATTCAAAGTGGAACTGGACCTGCAGGTTAAGAAAGGGCTGTATCTAATGGTCCTCCAGGAATTTAGACTTTGTGAGGGTGACAGAGAACCAAAGAAGGCCATTTAGTTCTAGTATTTCTACTTTATGGATAAGAAAACTCAGGCTTTTCTGCTTGAGGTAGAACAGCTTGTGCAGAGTTGGGCCTGGAATGTGGGTTCCTGTCTTGACTCTTGAATTCACGTTCATCTCCTACCTGGGAGTGCCTCTTAGCCAGTAAAAGAAAAGAATGTTAGAAGGACATGAGTTTAACTTGGATGTATGTGAGCTCTTTGTGGGACATCCAGAAGGAGCTGGATGCATGAGTTTGGAACTCAGGAAGGAAATGTGAACTAGACAGAGATGAGAACCATCAGTGTCTCGGCAGTGATACATTCAAGAACCCTGACATTTAAGACTGAGAAAGAAGATTCAGAAGCAGCAGCCAGAAGAGAATCATAAAATCCAAGAGAGGAAAGTTTCGAAATGGAGGTTGATAAAATGCTGAGAGGTCAAGTGAGAGAAAAATAGAAAATAGCTGATTTAGTACTAAGTCCTGTTCGTAGCCATTTCTACCTGAGCTATTGTCAGGTGGCCTCAGCACCAAAGGTGGACATTGTCACATGCAGCCCTCAGTAATTAGAACTCTACTCGGTAAGGAGTACAGAAAAGAAGGAGAGGACTTAACTGGGACCCAGGTACGGGGGAAAAGTGGGAAGGTTTACCACGGCAAGGAGCCAAGTTTGGTGGGTGTCCCCAGGCTAGAAGAGGACCGGTGTCCTGTGGTGAGGCCTGACTTGAAAACCCATCTTCCACTGATTGTTGTACTGACTGTCCCACAATCCAACACCTAGGTCTGAAGGCGACGCATCAGGAGGCTTGAAGACAAGGAAGTACTGGAAGTACCGCTGGGCCTCTGGGTGCCTCTCACATCTTGGAGCTCTTTGCTGTTCTGTATAGGGAAGGCAGTGGCCGCCAGAGGGCGTGCTGTCACATGATGGCAGAGCAGGGGCAGGAGCGGGTTTCAAACTTGCAGTGCCCTCGATTTCATTTCCTCGAATTAACTCAGGTGACCCTGGGCTGCCCACACTGGACACTGGGAAGACGGGTGACAAGTCACCACCTGGAGGATAGCTAAGGAGAGAGTGCTCATGACTGTAAGGATCTGGTCAGAACCATACCAGACTAGAGGGGTGGGGCTCGGGGGAGTAGAAAACCAAACATACACAGATACACAGGGGCACCTGCCCTAGGTGCCAGTGGTGCTCCCCTTGAGAAACACTGCTGGATTGGGCTGCAGTGTAGACAGACTAGAGTGCACAGGCCAGAGATAGAATGATGTAGTCAGTGACTCAGTATGGTGGCCTGAACTCGGACAACAGCAGTGTGGCAACAGCTCTAATTGAGGGAAGGAGGGAGGAAGGGATATGGGAAGGGACACAGAATTTGGAGCCATCAGGAAGTATTATATGAGATAAAGATTGCCCAGGGAATATGCGGAATGAAAAAGAAGGCCCAAGACATCGCGATTAGCTGAGAGGGCAGAGCCAGTGACAAGACAAGGTAGGGAGTGAGGTCCTGCATCAGGAGAAAGCCAGGTCATCTTAAGAACTTTGTAATTTGGGTGCAGTGGCAGATCCCTCTAGTCCCAGCTGCCTGGAAGGCTGAAGCAGGGGGATCACTTGAGCTCAAGAGTTTGGGGTCAGTTGGCAACACAGCATAAGAGCCCATCTCTCTTTAAAGATTTTTGTGGGGTTGAGGATTTAGCTCAGTGGCTAGAGCACTTGCCTAGCAAGAGCAAGGCCCTGAGTTCGATCCCCAGCATCAAAAAAAAAAAAAAAAAAAAAAAAATAATTTTTTTGTGATTCACTTTCGGAGTCAAAGTTGTTAAATGTCTTATACAGGTTCAGATTTGTGTTTTGCGAAGAACTCTGGTTCCTATAATGAGAATGGCCTAGAAGGAAGCAAGAATGGAAGAAGGAAGGCCTTCTGGATTTAGGGCTAGACATGTTAATAAAGTAGTGAAGTCAGAGAGGTGACGTTCTGATTGATACTTAAGATAAAATGAATATGGGTTGATAAAGGGTTTTATGTAGATCAGAAGCAGGTCTATCAAAGATGGTGACTTTTACTTAACTACATGAATTAGAATGCCATTTAAATATGAACCAAGGGAAGAGAACCAGGGCCGTGTCCACCAGGTGGCAACCCTGAATTCAGTGCTACATTCAGGGTGCTGAGCCATGAGCTGTCGTCCAACAGAAGTCTGGGTGGGAGAAACAAATATAACTGCTGTAGACACCGTAGATAGATTCATGAATGTGGATAAAACTGTCAGGTCGTGGTTGGCGCACACCTGTAATCTCAGCACTGTGGAAAGTTGAGGCAGACGGATTCTAAGTTCAAGCTCAGCTTGGGCAATTTAGTTGCTTAGCAGAACACTGTCTCAAAAGGGTCTGGGAACGTACTTAGTGCAGAGACCCTGGGCTCAATCCCCAGTACTAGTTACAAAAAAAAAAAGAAAAGAATACTAGGTGAATGAGTTGTAATGGAGTCAATGAAAGCATTCCAGGAAGAGAACAGTCAATGGTGATGAATACTAAAGATGGTAAAGTAAGAAGTTTCAGGTAATGATGGAACCTGTACTAAAATATGAAAGTGCTTCAGGTAAGGAAATAGACATTTATGCAGGTTTTTCAAAATGCTTGGCTCTGGAGATAAAGGCTATGAGAGTGAGTAGAGATTAGGGAGGTAGAGTGAGAGAACCAACCATATTTAAATGTCAGTAGGGATGCTCCAGTTGAGAGGAAACACTAGTAGAACTGATCATTGATCCTGGGAGATCCTTGAGTGTGGGAGAAAACAGTCCAAAATACATGTGGAGCAATTGACTTTAGTCAGGTGGGAAGGCAAGAGTCACGTAGCAGCAGGCAGGTTTTAGGTTTGGTGGTGGAGGGAATTCAGTCAACTATGCGTCTTTCTCTGTGAAGCAAACTAGTCTGAAGTGCCTGTGGCCACCTGCGTGCCTGGTGGAGGGCCACAGCCAGCAGGTGGAGCTCAGAAGAGGACTGGGCGAGAGATTCAGAGCTTGAGTGTCCCAAGCACGTAAGTGGGAACAATGCGGAAATTGTTGAGGGAAATTGCCACAGTCCACAGCAGTAGTCTTTATATTTTGAGAGAGGGTCTCTTGGTGTGTAGCCCAGTCTGGTCTTGAATTTGCTGTGATCCTTCTGCCTCAGCCTCTGGAGTGCACCACCACCCCTGGCTTCACAGCAGTAATGTTGAAAGTGCTGTGTAGCTAAAATATAATGAAGAGGACACAGGCAAGGTCATTTAGAACAACAGGCTCTCCCCCTCCTCAATCTGATTTTTGTAATCAAGTACATATGTGAGTGAGGCCTGAGGAACATGGCTGAGAACTGCTGTGTCCTATGTAAGAGGCTGTCTTCTGTGTGCTGATTATGTTCCCAAAGTGCCTTAAAGGACAGTGAACAGGGCCTGGAGCAAGAGCCCCGGCCTCCAAGTAGAATGTGGCAACACTTTTATTTCTGAGCAAAAATATACGATGAAAACCAATAAACAAATGGGAAAGGGGCAGGAAATGGCTCTCCGATTTAATTTCCTCCATCATTATCTGAGTCTCTCTATGCCCTGTTTTGAGTGGGAGAACATCATGCCAGTGATCTCTAGAGGGTTCGGTTCTGCCCCAGGACTTGTCTTTTGGTGCTTACCAGAGAGAAAGTTTAGGAGTTCTAATGATTTTCAATACCCTGGACTTACCTTTTCGCTCCCGACCTGCCCCCAGCCTACCCCTCCATAGCATGAAGACAAGAAAGGGCTTCATTACAATGTCTTTATTGCATTACTGGAGCAAGTCGGCCAGACTATCCCCTCTTGGGGAAGGTAGAAAACATAATGCCCAAACGGTACGGTATCTCCACTCACCTTCCCCCCACCCTTCCCCACAACTGCACAGCAATGTCTGAACACATCCGGTGACAGAAACAATTTGCAAAAGTGATCTAGGAACTACGTTATGAATTGTCCCAACACAAGACACACAGTTGGCTTCCTTGTGAATTGTATTTTTACGTGAACTACATGAATTTTTTTGGACTACATCAAAGACAACAGAAGAACAGGTTTTTCACAAGTAACAACAGGGCACCAAAGTCACATGCTGGAATTTGTAAGGAAACAATGTCTGTCACAAGTGGCTAGAGCTAAAGCAAGGTGAGCAGTTGGCAGCAGGAGCCTAGGCAGCTCCCCATTGGGATGCTCTGGTTTCTAAGGCCTACTCTGGAGTCTTAACTGGCAGCATAGACCAACTTAGAAACCAGGACTTGCCCAGATGCAATTCCTGGCTCAAGAGAATGCACGGGGTTGGTTCCTTGCAGCAAGAAGAGGAAACCCATGGAAGACACCAAACTGGCTCTCAAAGCTTCTTCAGAGTGTCTGAGGTCTAAAGTAAATGAGAGATTCCATAGAGTCTTAGGAGAGGGAGTGGAAATGTTTGGACAGCTTCATCCTTGGTCAAGTCAAGGACACAGGCAACCTACCCAGGCCTGAACCCTGGCCAGTTTTTGGTGTCTGTGGCCACGAAGAGCCAGAGCATTGTTCTGTGATGAAGGCTCCACCTGGAAAAGGGTTGTGTCTAGCCAGCCCCATCCTGCTTTCAGGTTGCTGGCCGGCTTATATAGTCAGGAGAATAATGAGCCCCTCTGGTCTTAAGCTGTCTCTTCACCTCTGTTGCAGTGAGACTGCAGGTAAGATACCAACAGCCAAATTCCAGGGCCCAGATCACGGGACAGGATATAGGGTTAGACTCATAAGAAGGCCAAGACTTGCTTCCAAGCCATGGGATAAAGGAGCAGCATCTTGCTCTCCAGCAGAGTCTGGGCCAAGTGTGTTGGTAACCTGGCCCCTACGCCATTTCTGCTGGCTCAGGATCAAGCAAATCATGTGATAACTGGTTAGGATACATTCTGACTTCTCAAATCATCTTGGGTCTTAGAGCCTACAAAGCAATAAATTCAAGAAAGAAAAAGGGATAAAAAGGAATGTACAACTGAAAAACAGCATCCCTTCTCCACAAGCCAGCCCAAGTGTAGATACTAAAGTGGAGCTTGCTCTCCCTACACACCACGTCTGTCCAGCAAGGTAAGACACACAAATCTGCCAACGCTACAGGGATATATCCCATTCCCTTTTCAGAACATACCAGAACTGAATGGGAGGGATTCTTTGCACCCAATCTTGACTATTAACTGCTTATTAAGCAGGTTCAACATTAGATGCAAAACCACTCAGGTATGGCCAGCAGCAATTAGCTTGGCATTACTCAGTAAAATTTCAGCAAGAATTTCAGTCTGGCAGTTTGGGGAAAGGATGTGGTAGCTATCAGTTAAGGGCTTAAGTCAGAACAGTAATTTTGGAGGGGGTTCATTTGTCTTGATTTTTTTTTTTTCGGTGCTGGGGATCGAACTCAGGGCCTTGTGCTTGCGAGACAAGCACTCTAACCACTGAGCTAAATCCCCAGCCCCTGTCTTGATCTTATCCAGTCTATTTTTCCAAAAATTTTAATCTGTCATGGTCCATTCTAGACACTCACCCAGATAAGTGCTCAGGTAAAGTACTTTTTTCCAACCCCAAAACTGGAGCTTTCCTAGCTGTGAGCCTTATAAACCAAGACCTGGGTTCTGGCTACTCCTGTAGTTCAGCCAGGACACCTGACTGCACAGGCCTGGCTCAAACAGCTGACTCACACTAAGCCCATGATGGTTCCAGGGCTGGCTCAGAGGCAGCTCGACTTTTGTCAAATCAGTGTTGACTGATGAGTGTGGGGCATAATGGAGCCAAGAGTTGATGCCCGCCCTCCACTCTAGCTTCACTCAGCTGAAAGGTTGAAACCACACGGAGCAGAAGATTCATGGCCTAAAATCACAAGCACTGAAGCAAGAGGCAGACTGTGCATATTGCCTTAATGGCAAGATAACAAAAAGGCAAAGACAAAAGCTTCCAGATGGCTTCTACTGACAGTCTAAATTCAAAGCCACCTTTTCTCTTCCCTGCAAAGCTTCAGAAACCACTGTATGGAAGAACATGTGGAACATGGTATGACCCTCACCCTGGACACCAGGGCCCTGGGTTTGTGATTTACTGAGGTCTCTGACACAATCTGATTCCCTTTCCTCAGCCACCTATGGCTCCCAAACCCTACCCAGTACTGGGCGGGAGATGAAGGGCAAGTAAACCATGGAATTTAAGCCATTACTGTTTTTGCAGGGCCTTTAAACACAGGGAAGCACATAAAAGAATGTTGTTCTATATTTGGTATATCAAGCCATCTAAAAGCACTGGATTGCACTTTTTCTTTACTCATACAAACAAGTTACAAAGGTTTCAAACAACAGATCATTCTTTAGGCTAAGGGAACACCACACAAGCACCAACTTCATTTTATGATTCAAAGATCACTATCCGCACGAAAAGAATGCTATTCCTCATCTCAGAGATACAAGGGTGGGACAGAAGAAAATGCGCTGATGGATTTTACTGTTTGCTAAAACTCACATTTCTAGTTCTCTTATTTTCAAGTTTTGGTGCAGACACCTGCATTCGGCTACTAGTGCCACCTTCTCTGTTTAGACCTTGGTCTGGCAACAAACATTGCTTTGTTGGTTTCTGAACGGTATGTTTCTTTAGACGGGGGAGATAGTGAAATAGTAAAGCCTAAATTACTATGTTTGTAAGAAATAAAGTACCTTCAGTTGAAGGGTTTTTTCTTTTTAACCCCATTGGCTTAGATTTTTTTTTAATGAAATCCGAGTCTATTTTCCTTTGGTTGTCCTTTTCTTTTTCTTCTTCTTTTTTTTTTTTTAACCAAATCACATTCTATTACAGCCTTGCTTTGGGAGAAAGAGAGACTACCAGAGTAAAACTGAACTCCCAACAGAGACCAAGAGAGAACTCGTCTCTTCTGAGGCTTTTGAATCCCACCCCCTGCCCCCAAAGCCAGTGTGTTCTGATGAAGGTACCTGACTGAAGAGAAACAAAAGCCCCGATGAAATAGACTTTCCAAAACACAACATCTGCTTCCAGCTTAGTATCTCAGTGCAGCGGCACTGCGGAGTCCCAGAGACCCCCGGTCCCTTGTTTCCCATCCTGGCCAGCTACTGCTTGGCCTCTCCACTTCACATTCACAGAATCACTTCTTGTGCAAAACAAGCAGTCCACGTAGAAAGAATGCCCTCGTCATAGTCTAATAAAAACTGTAGAAAAATGCTAAAGCGCTCTCCCTCTTTATCTGCACAGTGAGGGCATCTGTGCATGGACAGGGTAGGCAAGCCTGACGTTGAGGGAGTCGTTGTGCTGAACCAGGGACGTCTGCTGGTAATGGAGCACCAGCTCCTTCAGTGAGCCGTACAGGTTGTAGGGTTCTGTGAAGCCGTATCCCCGAGCAGTGCTGTAGATCACACAGTGCTTCACTTCCCCGTCGGCACTGCAACGATACACCACAGCGGACATGGTAAGGCAGGGAACTGCAGACAACAAGACAATAAATGGCCAGAAATCTGACAGCAGTTGTTATACAAAGGAGACTCAGAAGTGTTTTGTCAATCAAAGCTTAGAAAATTGTGTTCCCCTCACCCTCTTATAGACTTGCCCACAGATACCTTAAAACAACCATAAATTTAAGTTTACTTCTCTCAATTCTATTCCTGTAAGGTTAGTATTTTCTGTTATTATGTCAGTACCTCACAGTCTTACTGTATCTCTGTAGCAAGTTTTGAAATCAAGAGCTATGAGTAGTACAACTTGTTTCTACATTTTCAAGGTTGCTTTGACTATTCTGGGTCCCCTGCCTTTTGAAATGAATCTCAGGAACATCTTAATATCTGTCAAGTATGATAAGTAAGTATCCAGCTGGGATTTTGATGGGATTGTCCTCAATGTGTACATCAACTTGGGAAATACTGCTATTTTAAGTATTCTTAATATTCAGGATGTTTTTTCACTTACTGAAGTCTCCTTTAACTTCTTTCAAAGATTTTTTTAGTTTTCATTTTACAATTCATTTTTTGTTTTATTCCTAGTTACCTCATTGTTCTGATGCTACTATTAAATGGCCTGTCATTTCATTTTTGGATTGCTCATGCTAGTACACAGAAATACCTTTGTGCTGCATAACCTGCAACCTTTATGCACTCACTGCTGACAGCTCACTTCTTCCTTTCCAGTCCGGCTGTCTTTTTTCTTGTCTGGTTGCCCTGGCTAGAACCTCCTGTACGATGGTGACGCGCGGTGCAGTGCTAAGAGTGGACGTGCTGGCCTTCCTCATCTTAAGGGACAACAATCAGCCTTCATCATTAAGTATGACATTAGCTGGGGGTTTCGCCGACACCCTTTTATCAGGTAGTGAAAATCTCCTCCTATTCCTGGCTTCTTCCGTATTCTTTTTTTTAAAAAAGAGAGGGTTGGATTTTGCAAAAGCTTTTTCCAAATCTATTGAAATTATGTGTTTTTTGTTCTTTACTAATATGGTTTTATTATATTAATTGCCTTTCCCGTGATGAACCACCAGTGCATTCTCAGGATGAGTCCTATTTAATCGTGGTACGTAATCCTTTTTATATGCTTCTGGAGCTCCCTTCTTAGTATTTCGTTCATGATTTTTTAACATTCTGGAAAGCCTTATCCCTGACGAGTGCTGCAGATAAGCTCTGTAGCTAACTTTTCTTCTGATGTCTGTGTCTGGTGTCAAGGTAACACTGCTCTCACACAATGAGTTACAGACACTCCTCGTTTAATAACCAAGTTCCGTTCCTGCAACTAGGTTGCTAAAGGAGGGACTGTATATAGTATTACAATTACAATATTTGGAACAAATGGTCAAAGGAAATTCCAACTTGATGACTTTGCTTTTATTTGCATAACTCTTACATGCAATACTGTAATGTACAGTATAATCAGCAAAAATTACAGTACTATATAAACAGGGTATACTAAAAAAAGACACTAAGGATCTATAAAGAAGATGTATAGAACTGTACCAAAAACAAAACAAAATTAAAAACTGGGTCCTAAGTCCGGGCTGGGGATTTAGCTCAGTGATTAGAGTGCTTGCCTTGCAAGCACAAGGCCCTGAGTTCGATCCCCGGCACCACCAAAAAAAAAAAAAAAAAAAAAAAAAAAAATGGGTCCTAAGTCCATGCAGCAGGTTATAAGTCTGAACAGTGCGCCTCAGTCCTAAGTCCAGTCGTTAAACAGGGATGTCATAAACGAAGACTATCTGTAGAAAGTGTTCTCTCCTCTTCTATTTTTTTAGATGCATTTGTGAAAGATTGGTGTTCGTTCTTTTAAATATGGTAAAAATCCACCAGTAAAGCCACCAGGACCTGGGATTTTCTTTTTGAGTAATTCAATTTCTTCTTACAGTTTGATTTAGATTTTCTAATTTTTCTGCAATTAGAAGTTTTGGTAGTTTGTGTGTTTCCAGAAATTTGCCCAACAATAAATATAGGTTTAAATTGTTCACATATGAAGTGTTTATAGTATTGCTTTATTATCTTTTTTTAATTTCTATAAAAATGGTCCCTCCTTCAGCATCTGCCTGTAATCCCAGCATGCTGGGATGCTGAGTCAGGAGGATGGAAAGTTTGAGCCCAGCATGAGTAATCTGGCAACTTAGCAAAACTGTGCATCAAAAATAGAAAATCTTTAAAAAGTGCTTGGTATGTAACTTGGTGCAAAGGCCCAAGGCTAAATCCCCACTACTGCTTAAAAACACAAAAAACAAAAAACAAAAAAAAATGCTTCATTCATCTTGATTTTAGTAAACTGTCTTTTTTTCTGTTTTTTCACAGAACCAATTTTTCAGTTTCACTGATTTCCTAAATTGTTTCCATTCTCTTTTCATTTACTCTAGTTCTAATCCTTATTATTCCCTTTCTTCTTGGTTTAGTTTTCTCTTTTAGTTTCTTAAGGTAGAAGAAGGTTAGGGTATTAGCTTGAGATCATTCTTTTTAATACAAATGCTTAAACTACCAATTGGCCTCTTCACACAGTTTTAGCTGTATCTCATCAGTTTTTTATGTGGTAATTCCATTTTCATTCATCTGAATGCATTTTCTGATCTCTTGTTTTCCTTTTTTGATCCACTGGTTATTTAGGAATGTGTTATTTACCATTTATATATTTGTTAATTTCTCAACTTTCCTTGTTTTTATTTTTAATTTAATTCCATTGTGGTGGGAGTCATCATTTGTTTAGCATTCTTTTTTTTCTTCTTCTTCTTTTTTTTTTGGTGCCGGCGATTGAACTCAGGGCCTTGCGCTTGCTAGGCAAGCACTCTAACCACTGAGCTAAATCCCCAGCTCCTGGGAGTCATCATTTGTATGGTTTCAATCCTTCTAAATTTACTGAGACTTTTATTATGGCCTAACCTATGGATGATCATGGATAATGTTTTACATGTATTGAAAAGAAAGTGTATACCATTGTTATTGGGTAGAGTGTTCTATACAGGTATTTCTTAGGTCTGCGAGTTTTATAGTGTTGTTCAGGATTCTGTTTCTTGGTTGATCTTCTATATAGTTATTCTATCCCTAATCAAATGTCTTACTTTCTCTCTGTTCTTCTCCTGTACCCTCTACCCTCCTCTCTCTCTTGCTTCTTTTCCCCCAGTACTGGGGCTTGAACCTAGGGCCTTCACACTGAGCTACATCCCCAGCACTTTTTATTTTTGAGACAGGGTTTCACTAAGTCACTGAGTTGCCAGGCTGGGCTCAAATTTGTGATCTTTCTGCCTCAAATTCCCAAAGTACTGGGATTACAGGTGTGTGTGCCACTACACCCAGCTCATAAGGTTCTCTCTGGTAGATACTATTGATTAATTCACTCAAAACTGATGAATAAAATATATGCAACATATCTATACAACAGAATATTATTTAGCAATAAAAGGGAATGAAGTACTGATGCATCCAACATCATTGAACCTTGAAAGTATTATGCTAAGTCAAAGAACCCATTTATGATAGGAGTAGACTGTCATTTGTTGCCAAGATGCAGCATGCCTTTTTATTTTTGTTAAAGCTGTTATACTGAGTTTGATCCCCAGCACCAAAAAAAAAAAAAAAAAAAAAAAAAAAAAAAAAAAAAAAAAAAAAAAAAAAAAAAAAAAAAAAAAAAAAAACCACCAAAAATAAAACAAAAACCACAAAGATATTATAGATTTCTTGGTGGCTGGGGATTTAGCTCAGTGGTTAGAGTGCTTGCCTAGCAAGTGCAAGGCCCTGAGTTTGATCCCCAGCAGTTCCCCCAAAAAAGAGGGAGAAAAAAAGAAATTATGTGAGGGATAAAAATGAGAGAAAAAATTAAAGGGAGAAAAATTTAAAGGAAAAAGAAGAAAAAAATAAAGAAGGAAAAAAGATTTAAGAAAAAGAGGTAAGAAGCAAGGAAGGAGGACAAAGGAAAATTCCCCAAGCCTCAATAAACTGGTAAAGAAGAAAGGAAGAAAGGAAAGAAGTAAAGAGAGAAAACCAAAACAAAAAGACAGTTCAGCTGGGTGTGGTGGCACATGCCGGTAGTCCTAACACTTGGGAGGCTGAGGCAGGAGGACTGCCATGAGCTCAAGGACAGCCTGGGATACATAGTAAGTTCAAAGTCAGCCTGAAGTACATAGTGAGACTCTGTCTCAAAAAACAAAAAACCAAAAAACACAAAGATATTATAGATTTCTTGGTGGCTAGGGATTCAGTTCAGTGGTTAGAGTGCTTGCCTTGCAAGTGCAAGGCCCTGAGTCCTATCCCCAGCACCAAAAAAAAAAAGAAAGAAAGAAATATATTACAGATTTCTTATTTATTTTTTAGGTACTAGGAACTGAACCCAGGGCCTTCACATTGAGCTACAGCCTCAGTCACCATACCTGGCTGAATTTCTTATTTTCCAAATGATCACAAGAATAGGATTAAAAATTCTCACCACCTGCCTCTCTAGTATATGCATTGCTGGCTGCAGATCTTTAGCTTGAGAAGGCTACCTAGAGTTTGGTAACTTCTTATGCTTCTTTATGATGTTGTTAACAGAAACTAAAATGGAAAAACAAGTGAGTTGTGTCTTAATGTCTTACTATGAGGTGTGATTTTAAAAAATATAGTGAATGCTGCTGCTGTGTGCCATTCAACAAAAAGGCAGAGATCTTCAATGTAAGAAGCAGA
The DNA here is from genome assembly GCA_004026905.1 of Hystrix cristata. Taxonomy (NCBI): domain Eukaryota; kingdom Metazoa; phylum Chordata; class Mammalia; order Rodentia; family Hystricidae; genus Hystrix; species Hystrix cristata. The sequence continues at coordinate 58,579 of PVJO010010211.1, forward strand.
ATTTGACACTTTGTAACAGTGTATGACAAGTTTCATCTTGTCTGGTGCATTGGTTGGTCATGAGCTATGGTGGAGAGAAGTGTGTTCTGGAGTGCGCCATAAATCATGGCTCACAATCAGCACCTTTCACTGGAGTTGTGCAACTGTGCTGCTTCAAATCCTGGCTTTTTAAGAACGGTCATCATGGGAGATGAAGCTTGGGTCGATGATTATAATCCTGAGACCATGGTTCAGAGTTTTCACTGGAAACCACCCTTTCTCCTCAGGCAAAAACAGGTGCATCAATTTACCTTTATGGAATTGTGCAAGCTGAGTTTGTACCCAGGCACACTACAGTGAACTCTGAATAGTATAAGAAAGGATGTAAACAGAAAACGGACTGAGAAGTGGGCAGTTTCATCCTCCATCATGACAACACTCCTTATCGCACACAGCTTCTGGTACAGCAATTTCTGTCAAACAAAAACATTACGGTGCATCCTCATCCACCTTACTCACTGGGTCTGGCACTCTGCCACTTCTGAGTCTTCCATACAGTCAAACTGACCACAAAAGGATCAAGGTTTTGAACTGACTGAGGACACTGAGGCAGCCAGAGCAGTGCAACTGAAGACACTCAAAAAAGAGGACTCCAGAGCTGCTTCAGAAAGCGGCGAGAATGGTGGGTAAGTGTGTTCAAAGCCAGGGAGGGTACTGGGGGGGTGGTTAAAGGCAATGTGTCTTTTACTGTAATAATTTTTCTTTTAATTTTTAACATTCACCATATTTTTAATCAGACCTCAATATGATCATTTTTATTTTGCTATGAGATTCTTCTGAAAAACTACTTCAGCAAATGTCTAAACTATATTGGGAGGTCACTGTAGGCTGGCGAACTGGTGGAAATCTTTGCAATGCCAGCCTCTCTTTGCCTCCAGCCATCTTCAATATGAACTCCAATATGAAGTGGAACCATTCTCATAGCCAAGGGAAATCTCCATTGCTGTGGATAAGACTGTTGCTAAGGGAAGGGGAACCTGAGTACCATACAATCTCCGACATTTCCCAGCTGTTCCTTTGTTTCTCGGGGACTAGCAAAGCTGCTGGACAGCACCTTCCACAAGCCAAGTCCTTGAGCTATATGGGCTGCCACCCAATGACCTGGGTGAGAATAAGGACTCAACTTACTGCCTTCCTTTCTTTTTTAATCTTAAAAGGACCCAAATTTTATAAAATTACCCTCTCCTGTCATTTCTACTCAGATAACCTGAGCAGCCCAGGCCAAAGAGGGAAGAAATGTTACCAGTAGTTCCATCTTGGGATGACAGTAACCCAATTCATTTTTCAACTTCTGCCCACTTTCTGCCCACGAAAAACCAGTCATCCTTTCAAGGTCCAGCTGTAATGCCATTTCTCTAAAACCTTCCAATCATCTTTAAGCCACAAGAAAGAATAGTTCTTCATGTACACAGTGTACTAATGAGACCTATTTCACAGTGATTCTATTTATCTTGGATATTCTATGAAATTTTTAAAAAGCCTGGTGTAGCCAAAATATGTGGGTTTTGAAACCTGGTAAATTTGGATTCAAATTCTGAATTTTTGACAAATAGAAAACTCAAGGCAAGATGACAATGTAAAGCACTAAACAGTACGAGTATCTTTCTTCTGTCCTCTCTACCGACGCTCTTTGCAGGCGCTGTTGCTTTGCCTTCTTCCTTTGCCTTCTGCCATGTCCTTCACTAGCATTATTATCCTAACAGTATTACAGGTAACACTTACTATGTACCAGCAACGTTCAGAGCATTTTACACGGCATATATTATTTAATCCTCACAAAGCCCCCAAAACAGGTATTTTTGTTAGTACCCGTCTTTTACAGATTTAGAAACTTAAGCAAAGCAGCAGTAGAGCCCAGATCTGAACGTACTACACTAGCCCCAAAACTTGTCCTCATAGTCATATTTCCTTTCCAGTATGGACTCTGTCAATGGCATCTTTGCCTTCTAAGGAATATATACTACACTCAAGCAAAATTTGACTAAGGTACCGTTAATTGTCAGACTTTCACTCTTCTTTTTTTTTAGACCAGGTCTCACCGCATATGCCAGGCTGGCCTTGAACTCATGATCCTCCTGCCCCAGCCTCCCACGTGCTGGGATTGCCTGCATGTGCTACCACAATCAGCTACTTTCTATTAAAAGGAAAATAAACTTCAAAAAACACAGTCATAAAATTATTTTAAGGAAAATACACCCATATTTTCTATCACTACCTCAACAGATTAGTAATCCATTTTAAAATTTAGATACAGGTTCTCTTCTGAAGTATAGATAGTTCTATCTAATCAAGCCTTCCCTAATCTGACAATGGAAACCAAGTTAGGCATACAGGAAACTACTAAAGCAAGGATTTTTTTTCAATTCAAGGTCTCACAGATACCTGAATTCTAACAGCAACAACTGCAAGATCTAATTTGTTTACCATGTAAATTTAAATCTCACATAATTTTAGATATCGCTTTTCCTAAAACATTTTTCCAAAAGAAGACTTACACCACAGAACAGGCATAGCATCCTTTCTTGCTACTCTCACGAATTAAGAATGCACCGTCGGGTTTCCCAAAAAGCAAGTCCTCCGCTTGTACTCGATTGATATCCTCAACAAACCAGGTTTTCTCGTCATAGTGTGGCAGGTTTTCATCTTCTTCACTGATAAAATAGGCCCTAAAAATTAAATATTAAAAATAATGTTTTTAGTAACAATTTATATCTAAAGCCAAATTAATGAATAAAGCACTTTTATATCTAAAAGCAAATTCATGAATAAAATGATCTTCTAAATCTTTAACCATAAAATAACAAGGCAGGGGGGTTGGGGATTTAGCTCGGTGGCAGAGCGCTCGTCTAGTAAGCGCAAGGCCCTGAGTTCGATCACCAGCACCAAAACAAACAAAAACCAAAAAACAAGGCAAAACTCCAGTCAGTGTTTTTCTTTAACAACTTCATTACTTGCAGGGGTATTTGGCACAGAACTCACATGTTTCAACCAATAAGCTGAAACATGAGTATCTGAATAGCAGTGCTTATGCACATAGTTTCATGTGGCTGAGCAGATTCAAATGTCTAGAAGGCAATTCAGTTCAAAAGAGTTGCAGAGTTCTTGATTCAATATCGTCAAGTGACAATGAGAACCGACCGTTAGCGTGGAGAAAGAGAATCCATGTCTTACATGGATAACAAAGTCCTCTGACACAAGGGCTCAGAGAGAACTTACTCATCGGCATCCTCATTCTTAATTCCAAGCCAGGCGTTCAGGCGCTTTTGCCTCACTCCTTTGTGACTGAGCCATCTGCAAGGGAAGACGCCAGCATCAGTCTCTGGCAACCGCCCAAAGTAATGTATGAAGCCAGCTGAACTTTGAGAGTCCGGAAACTTCTCAGCTCTCTAATCTCACCAAGAGTGGCCAGAACTTTCTTTAAATTAATTTCCCTATTCTGTCTCTCTCCCTCTGTCTTTTCTCCCTCCCTCTCTGGTTTTTGCTTTGGTTTTTTGAGGCAGGGCCTCACTGTGTAGTTCAGGCTGACCTTGAACTCACTATGTAGCTCTCAGCGATCCTCTTGCCTCAGCTTCCACAGTGCTGGGATTACAGGCGTGCGCCACCATACCCAGCTATTTCTATCACTTTTCCTTCAGCTAATACCATGATGATTATGTACTATAAAAATGTATTAATTTTTAAATGGGGGGGAAAGCCTAATACCATAGTGAATTAATCTTTTTTGCAAAAGGCATAAATACAGAAAATGCTTGAAATTAGGCATACTTCTCACTTTTCATTTTCCTTTTCTAAAAGCTTATGCCACCAAACACATACCCTTGCATTCAAATCCAGTGGCACATTCATTTCTGAAATTGTTAGTTTGGTGAACATCCCAATTTCCACCAAGCCAGAAGGTCCACTCCCTGTGTGGTCCACTGAATTAACTTTCAAATTCTAACCTGAATTGCAAGGTCTATTTCTGCGCCTAAGTAAACCACAAGAAATTCAGAGTAGCAATCTGAGTAACTGATATCAGTTTACTTCCTCACCAAGCAAATTATAGTATCTTACAATACCAACATTGAGCTATCACGTGATGTAAACCATCACAATTAGTTCCTTCCAGATGGCCAATGGTCTAAAAAGGAAGTGGTGCAAAAAAGTGTTACTTGCTGCCCCCATCAAAGGCTCCCTAACATTCAGGTCACATCATGAACGCCTCCTCGGGTGTCTGTCCCCACTAAGGCAGTCCCCAGTCACTCCCTACAACTGACCTTATTCTGTCATATTCATAGCACCTGGCTGAAACTCATAATTTTGTATTTCCACTACTTATGTTTGTTTCCCTCACTATAATGTAAATTGCTTTTTAAAGAAAGAAGGTGGGAGTTCTGTTCATAGCCATAGTCCCAATGTTTAAAATGGTGCAAGCACAGGATATTCAATTAACATAGAGTAAATATTTACTGGCAGGCTATGTTTAATATTAAAATTATCTTTAAAAAGAGAGAAAAAGGGGTTGGGCATTTACCTCAAGTGGTAGAGCGCTTGCCTAGCAAATACAAGGCCCTGAGTTCAATCCCAAGCACCCAAAAAGAAGAAAAAAGAAAAAAATAGCTAATTATCATACCCTTTCTTTGGCACTACCTGAGGGGAGCGGGTGTGCATAATGTCTTTTCTAAAGATCTAATTGGCCTTAAACCCCAGCTGTCACGCAGTAAGAGGAAAAGGGCTGTGTTTTACTCTTAGACTAGAAGATTAGCTGGCAAGTCCCTGAAGGGTAATTTAAAGCTAAAGCATAGTCCCAGAGGCGAGTCTAAATCTCCCCTGGAGCACAGGTAAGGTGTGAAATGGAGTGGCTGAAATACAGGGCACCTTGAATAGAGCACAAGAAGGGGGCTTGGAGATGCAGGATGTGGCCAGCACAGGGGCATAGACCTGTAATCCCAGCATTCCAGAAGGCTGAGACAGGAGGCCTGGAAGTTCAAGGCCAGCCTGGGAAACTTAGTGACACCCTGTCTGTATAAAAATAAAAAAGGCTGGGGGGCGTTTCTGAGTACCCCAGTGCAGGGGCCCAGAGCTCAGTCCCTAGTTCCCAAAAACAAAGCAGAGTCTGCTGGTGTTCAATTAGTAGATTACTGAAAAAGCTACCTCCAACAGTCCTGGAACAGCAGTACTTAGCCAGCTGACAGGACCCCATGGCTAGGAGGAGAGGAAGAGTCTAATGATGGTAGTCAGGAGCAAGGGACAAAGGACCTCGTCCTCCCCTAGTTTCCTGGTACTACACTTCCGGAAAACAATTCTTACTGGATCCAACTGTGACTCTGTGTGTGTGTGTGTCTGTCTGTGTGTGTGTGTCTGTGTGTGTGTGTGTGTGTGTCTGTGTGTGTGTGTGTGTGTGTGTGTGTGTGTGTGGTGTGTGTGTGTGTGTGTGAAATGAGAAGAGCCCCAGTAACAAATGAGATTAAACATTTTCCATATAAAGCCAGGGATGGTAGTACACACCTGTAATCCCAGAACTCAACATGCTGAGGCAGGAGGATCACTGCAAGTTCAAGGCCAGCTACGAAGTGGGCTACAAAGTAAGTTCAAGGCCAGCCTAAAAATACAGCGTGAGACCCTGTCTCCAAAGTAAAATGCATAAATATTTTCCATATAACCAGGCAGGTGAGTTCTTGAAATGAATTTTTTGTTTTGGTTTTTGAAACAGGGTCTCACTATGCAGTTAAGGCTGGGCTTGAACTCACTATGTAGGCCAGGCTGGCCTCAAACTTGCAGAGATCTTCCTGCCTCAGCCTCCAAGCACTGGGACTACAGGTGTGTGCCACCATTCCCAGCTCAGAATAAATTTTTTTTTTTTTTTTGGTGCTAAGGATCCAATTCAGGGCCTTGTGTGTGGTAGGCATGGTAGGCAAGTGCTCTACCACTGAGCTATATCTCCACTGAGCTTAAAGAAAAAAAGAGGACAGACTTATCTTACATCAAATTTTGTGGACAAAATTTCATATTTCCTAAATAAGGTAAAGTGAGACAATAATGTGTGTATTACTTTGAAGAGAAAAATTACTTACAGCTATTTAGAGTTATTAGTGCTGGCATTGTAGGTCTACATTAAAACATACCTGCCTAACACAAGTAGGGACCTGGGTTTAAGCCCCAGCACCAGAAAAAAAAAAATTAGTTATCAGAAATATATTAAAATGTGATCCACTGACTTTAAGAAACCCAGACTGTCACAGCTGGTGTGAATGTAAAATTTTAAAATCAGTCACTTTTCAAAACAGTTAAAATATATAATTACCATATAATACAGGAATTCCACTCCTTGTAATGTACTCAATAGAATGGAGAATATCTGTTCACAAAATGTGTACATGAATGTCTACAGGAGCATTACTGATAACAGTCAAAAGGCAAGAACTGCCGAAATGTGCACCAGTTGATGCCAGTTAATGGAATACTATTTGGCCATAAAAATGAAGTACTGATACATGCTACAACATGGATGAAACTGGGAAATGTCATGCTAAGTGAAAGAAGTCAGTCATAAAAGACCACATAGTATGTTTGCACTTATATGACATGCCATCAATAGTTAAATCTATAAAGATACAAAAGAGAATAGCAGTTGTTTAGGACTGGGGAGCATAGAGTGATATAGGGGGATAGGGATAATAGGTAAAGGGTACAGGATTTTTTTTCTTTTTTCAGTACTGGAGATTGAACCTAGGGGCTTCACACTGAGCTCCATTCACAGCCTTTTTATTAAAAACATTTTTTTAATGTTTTATTTTGAGATAGGATCTTGCTAAGTCACTAAGGTGCCCA
>PVJO010010212.1:0-43134 GCA_004026905.1 Hystrix cristata
GGATCTACATGTTTCTTGAGACTTTCTATGTACACACTGATTTTTCTAACTTATGAGAAAATCAATGTAAACTCAAGTATGTGAATATGTAGACTCAAATCAGGTTTATTTCCACTGATCTAGAATTGGTCTGATGATATATTTCCAGATACACCTTCATGGGTTGTTCATCTACATTTTGCTATAAACCCTGTGAGAAATTAGTTACTATTCACTATCATAAAGCCCTGGAAATCAAAGCAACTCTATCCTGGTACATTTTTTCAGTAATTGCCCCCATCTGGTCACGAACGATAGCTGTTATGTGGCATTTGCCCTTCCAGGATCATATTCTCATTGAAATACTGCACAGAGCCCAACTTCATAATGGAAAAAGTGAGACAAACCACCCTTTTTTATCTAAACTAAGGAGACTACTGAAGAAAACCAAACACCATAAGGACTTACAAGATTGTGGCTATTTCCTTCTTGAAAACATTTTTTAATGCTTTAGTGAAGACAGTTTCCTGTGAGTGCCCCCAAAGGAATGAGCCTATTCCAAAACTCACATTCCTGAACCTTCAAATTCTTTTTTGTGTTGTTTCCTGAGATGTTCTGGAATCTCATTCTTGTTGAATTCAATATACTTGTGAATTTAAACTTCACTATACCAGATGAGAAAACTTTTAGATCCACTACCAGATCATGAAGTCCTAGTCTAACACCCTTAGAATTTTATTTCCACTAACGTTCCCCCAATTCTTCCTGGAGAAGAATGTAATTATTCCTTAGGTTTATGTAGGCATTTAAGTCACCTTGTTACAGGAGGTAGTGGAAGTTGGGACATTTGGAATAAAAGATGAAATAGCTTCCCATTGGAGGTGCTAGCCCTAAGTAAGGCCATTGAAATGTCTTCATTCAATGCAAAACTAGTTTTTTGCTATGGTGTGGAGAGGTTGCTTATACTGACAAAGGCATTTCAGGAGGATTTGAGGTTCCAGGTTGTAAAATTTGTATCTGTTAAATGTTTCCATCCTGAATATCAGGTCTGTATTCACTCCTAATCAATACCTTCACTGTAGCATAAGACGCTTGGCAAAGGAAGAGGAGAGATAGAGCAAAGGGGGTCAGAAGAGGAGGGAGACACAGGCAGAGACCCATCAACTGATTATAACGCACCATCTATGACTGTCAACTTAATCGTTCCACAGGAATGGAGCAAGATAGTATCTTGAATTAGTATTTAAAATGTTGGGAAGCAAAATTCTGTTCAAAATTGGCAGGTGTAGTCCTAAATGAACTATATTAGAATAATTGTTAATTCATAATGCAGGGATTAATCTCATGTATTCCTATGTACCCTTAAAATTTTTATTCCCAAGAGAGATATTCTTTTTGCTGGTTATAGATTTGTAGTTCGAATATACATTTCTACATTACAACAAGTTTCTAAATTTATCAATGTCAAACTTTTATGGTAATATCTACAATTCATATGATACGTGTGAAGTCAATTCAGTCATAATTTCCTTTTTTACTTGTAGATTCTACGTTATAACATACTTTTCTATCACCAAGTTGCAAGCATATTATCTTTCCAAATATTTGAATACCATTATATGTATTCATACAATGTTACTTTTATTTGTCCTGAAGTTTTACATCCACAATTTCTGTCATCTGTCTATATCTTTTTGGATTTTTAAAAACAGTCATATATTTAGGTAAATGTTAATAATGTACTTAGCTTCTGAACGTATCATATGCATGAGCTATGAAAAATAATACATGTAAAGAGTGTAAAATGATAAGATATTCTACTGTTTCGGGTTCACAGCTCAATGAGATCCCATGTGGGTGGAGAGACACTCTAATATGAAGATTCTTATTGGCTATTTTTACTGTATTATCTAGCTTGATATTATTTTTAACTATGAGATGACAAATACTTAAGTAATAACTTAATCCAAGGCCCCAAACCCTCCTTTCAGTTCCTCTAAAGCAAAGCTATTTAACACATTTTTTCCTTGCTGTTTAATAAATGAAGAATGAAAACTACTGCTCAAAAAAGTAGTCTTCCTATCTCTATGTCAACACCACTAATAACATCTTCACATTTTCAATAATAATTGGAAATTTCACTCATGCTATAAATTAAATTTTGATAAACTAATTATTCTACTTTTGAATTCAGTGTTGTTTGAATAATCTCTTTTTCACTAGTAGTACCATGTGTAAATAACTATTGCATTGTAGTATGTTTTAAAACCAAAAAGTCTGACATATACTTAGCATGATTTCATAATAAAAGTATTATCTTTCATATTATGTCCTTAAAAAAGTATCCCACTAGTTGTTTAATGTGTAACATTTTGTTAAAACACTCTACAAACTTTAATTGAATACTTAAATTCATTTGGGAGATAATCAATACATCTACAGTAGTGACTATTTTCAGCCAGAAATATGCTATGCCGTTCTCTTTATTTCAGTATTTGCTGATGTCCTTCATTAAAATGCGCTACCATATGCTAGACTCTTCACATTTGTAATTAGGTCATTCCTGATTTGGCAAAGGTTTTAATTTTACCATTTAGGAGTCATTTTTCTAGATCTATTGGCTAAAGTAGCTGGTTTAGAAAAGTTTTGATTTTCTTATATTGATCTTTTGATTCCACCTATTTCCCTAAACATTTGTATTTATGTGTACAGAATCACATCACTGAAAAAAGTAACATTTTGTTTCTTCCTTTCCAATATTCAGTACTTTTTATTTATTTTGTTATGTCTTGTTATGAACACTCTACTGCAATGTAAAAAAGTGATTGTATGAGAAGCCTTTCTTACCTATTTCCTCATTTGAAGTTTGATAAGAATATATGAACAAATTTTTCCATCGAGACTTTTTACTTTATTAAACTTAAGTATCAAACCTCCATGATCCTTGGGAAGTTTTAAAGTTTACTTTTTATTTTTAGCTAGTAAAATGAATTTGGCTACCAATGTCAAATGTTTTACTACTTTTGGCATATGATTGAGCTATCATACGTTTTAATCTCTGAATCTCTTAAAGTATTAGAAGAGATTAGTACTTGCTGAATTAAACCACTTTTGTATTCCTAAAATAAAGCCTGCTTGGTATAGTAATCCTTTAGTATACTTAAGATTTGTTGATTAGAGATCTATTTAGATTATTATTCTGTTTATGTCTGTATCTTGCTTATACATTTGAGTTTTTGTGTTGTGACTATGCCAATATGGCATTTTGTTAGGATAAACTTACACAAAATTCTAAAGAGGTTTTCATCATGCTCTGTGGCTAAAAACCATATAAAATAAAGCTATCATTTGCTCATGCATGTGTTTACAAAATAATGCAGACTTGTGTGTTTTATATCTGGCATTGTGCTGGGCTTTGACATGGACTAGTTTAATCATCTCAAGGGAAAACATCGATGCTATCCTTACTTCTGTTATTAGATGAAAGAAAACTGAAGGAAACACAGGACCTGCTGTTTGTGGATATTTTCTTGCATGTGTGGATTAGAAATCAGATAAACTAAACTGATATGGCTGCCTCAAACTTTCTAGATTCCTCATTACACCCATCCAAAATATTATCTTTAAAAAATATAGAACATTGATCTGTAATCTGTAATGTCAAAGGCGCAATTTTAATAGTTATAATTAAGCCATTGCCCACATATCTACTACCTCAATTTTAAAATAACAGTAACTCTGGTATTCTCTGTATGCTCCTTTTATTGTTTGTTCCTCCAAAAGTAACCATGCTTCTGAATTTTGAGTCCTTCTTTTATTTTTCTTCCTTATTTTAATCCCTATTTTCATGTGTAAGTAATTATACACATGTTTCCTTGTTTTGGTTTTTATAATAATAGAGTCAAGAAACATTTTCCTTGTTCCTTCCACTACCTTGTTTCCAATGCCGCTTAGTAATTACTAATGCTGCAGTTCGCCCATTCATCTGTTGATAATCACTTGTGTGCCTAACAGTTCTTGTCATCACGCTAAAATACCATTTGAATCTTAAGATGTGTCATGCACATGTACCAACAACCCACAATGAATGTAAGTTCTATGTGTCACAAACATGAATAATGATGATAATAATAATAGTGGGAAAAGGAGATCTATAGTGGAGGCTAAAGGGAATGAAAAATCAAGATATGTTAAATGTATGTCCCTACATTCTAAGATGAATGGAAACATGATGTACTTCAAATACAAACTAATAAAAAAGTATTGTTGAAATGTTCCTGTATATATCTCCTAGGACTCACATGCAAACTTTGTCTAGGATATAGATATATCTTGGAGATATATGTATATACATGTATATCTTAGAAATATATGTATGTCATATATTTGTATATCTTTTCATATATACATATATATGAATTTTAAAGCTAGCTGATTAGGTATTAACCTTGTCACATTTATGAGATGATGCCAAATTATTTTCTAATACATTTGTACCTTTGATAACCTTACAGAAGTTTTGGATATTGTACAGTTTCACATTCTTGCCACACTTAATTTTTTCACAACTTTTAAATTGTAAGACTGTAATTTAAACGGTCAGCAACACTGGATATTGAAGTGCACTAGTTGTTACCTCTCTGGAGTTGAACATTTTCCCGCACATATGTGGGACGTCTCTTTCCTGACAGCTGTACATTTTTCTCTTCAAATAATTTCTTGTTGTATTGGTAGATAGATGTTACTTCTCTATCCCAAACATTAGTCTTTTGTAGACTTTTTTTTGTTCGAAAGTAGTTTAATTCCATGTAATCACTTTCATTTTCAGAGACTAAACACACTTTTCGTTAGCATACACATATGATAAAAACTATCCTGTAAATATAGTAAAATATCGAGCTTCGTTGAGCTGGGTGGCAGCACAATGTATTTAATGCCCCTTTGCTTATGAGTGCTTTGAGTGCAAATTGCACCCTTTGCTTATAACAAATCTTTACTTCTAACTTCTAAAATTAATGAGATCATGGGATGTCCTGCCCCCATTCGAGATGATCTCCCTGGTTTCACTCAAAACCTCAGTATCCAGGAAAAATCAATGGAAGAAAACATGGAAGCAATTTTTCGTAGTTTTAGAGTTCCCTGGACTAAAATCCATTTCTGTTTACATGCCAATCAAAAGTTTTATGTTTCTCTTTTTCCTGTTAGTTTCTTTACTAAGTTCCCTGGGTTATGTTTAAGGCTCTTCCTATCATTTTTCCTACTTGCTTCCCCAGGTTAGGGGCTGAGGCCCTCACACAGATTAGGAACTCCTCAGCATGTGATTAGACTAGGGACCTGGGTAAATTTCAGAAAGTTATTATATCAAGTTTCATATTTTACCATTCATAATCTGTAGGGTTGATGTGTAAATTTCCCCAATCACATTTCTCTTCATATCTACAAATCAAAAATCAATTTTTGCGTAGCTATATATAAAGTCTTCTGTTTTACAGTCCCTGCAGCTTCCTGAAAATCCTTAAATCCTCCTGACAAGATTAGTAAGGGGAGGACGAGAAGAACAGAAAGAGAAGTAACTGGATGCTTCAACTGCCTGTTCTAGGCCACTTTTGACCTTCTCGAAATTCTTGTGCATTGGAGACCCTCCGTCTTTCTTTCTACCTTTTTTTAACCCATCAATAACACCTGAAACAAAATAGGACTTTTCAGGAGCTAACATGTAGGCTCAAAAGCCCAACACATTTAAAGTTAGTTACCTAGTAAGACATTTTTATTTGCAGATGATTGTGCAGAAAGACACACACACACACACACACACACACACACACACACACAGAGAGATTGCCAAAACGTGGAGAAAATTTATACCATTATGCTTTATTTGTTTGTTCAAGTTGTAAAATGCCATCCTTTTATAAAACACCTCAGGCTAAAATGCAATAAAATCTCATTAATTGGGATATGTAAAGCATTAGAAACAAATGACAGCTATAAAACTAAACAGAACCACATGAAAGCAGTGGTGAAAAATGGTTCTTGTTTACTCCAGCCCCAAGGGGCAGCTAGAATTAAAAATGTTTTATACCCGCCTTGAAAAAATGTACGCATACACACACACGCAAACACACACATAGCCGCACACTTAGAAAACACAAATGTTAAATATTTGAGTCTGAGAGAAGGCAGGGCTTTTTTGAACTCAAAAAGCTACATAGCCAGAATTGTGTGAAGAATTCGTCTAACTCACAGATTCTGAAATGGGGTTCTTATTGAGGCTTTTGAGGCAAACTGAAACACATGCCCACAGAAACATTAATTCAGTAAATCAGAGAGTAATGAAGATAGGGGAGGAGGTTGGCATGTTTATCATATACATACATGAATCTATGAAAACAAAGTCTTATATGTATAAAATTTGAAGTGCCAACTCACTAACAAAAACTAGCCATAACTAAACCCCTAATTTTGAATGAGACTGTGGATTCCTATAGTATTGACAAGAGGTTTTTCAGGTAATGTATGTTATGTAGATAGCGTATGAACAATGCTAATCTTCCAGGTTCCTGAAATAATAGTGCATTTCTCATATAAATTTATAAGTTTTTAAAAATAAAATCAAGCATATATGTATATATGAAATATATGACATGCGCTGAAAATATGTTAAATGTTTCAAATTCAGGGGTTTTGAATATGGAATTGGATACACAGTTTTAGAGGACTGAAAGAAATAATGTTATGCAAAAATATTTCAGAATAATGACTGGTCTGGAAAAAGGAGAATAAGAAGTGGGCTACCAAATCTGGGGGTTCACAAGAGGGACACTATGGAAAAGGTGCTCACAACTCTGAGAGTGGCATCATCTAACCGCGACAGTAAAACTAGACCATGATGGGGCTTCATTGCTGATGTTTAGATCTCTAAGGGGGTTTCTTCTTGTTATTTCTAGCACCTCTAGGAGAATGTAGTGAGGCTGATTTTGAATGTTCCGAGGGAGGACTTGAATTGACGCAGACTGCTGCCTCTGGGGCCAATACTACAGCTAGCTGATGTGGATGGCACCAGCTCAGACAGGAAGAAGTCTCTTTCCTCTCTTCTCACCTTCCACTTTCCTCCAAAAATTATAACCCTTCCCTTCGCATTAAGCGAGTCCTTGGCAACTCTGACTTCTTGATGCCTCAGCTGTTACTCTAACTAGCATACTTCATTGTTCCAGTCTCCCACCAGGTATGCTCCGGGGGGTGACTGCACTGTTGGCTGTAGCTTTTTGAGGGTTTTCTTTGCTAATCAGAACGCAGCACAACAGCATACGACTTCTTACATGTGTGCAGGAAAGTGCATATCTATGCCTCTGCCTCCTGTAGTCCACACAAAATATAGTTACAATGTTACAGCTGTAATTTTCAGCTTATTAGGATGATAACTAGTCTATCATTCTTTCATATTAGGGTTTTCGAGTACAGCTTTTAAAATAAACTTATGAAAAAGTAAATCAACATAGTAAAAAGAGTCACAGAAAAATAGAAATATTTTAGTCATACAGATGAATAAAATGTATGCCGGCAGCGTTTTATTTTTGTTATTAATATATTTATATATTATTTTCAAACTCAATGAAACTATTTATTCTCGTTGCATGTATTTTTCACATTTTAATCATATTTTGTGTAATTTCTCCAAGTGTATGTGTAATATTCGTACTTAATATTATAAAAATTAATCATTCCTGAAAAATATTAGGCAAGAAGTAGTCTCCAGAAAGTCTACTTTCCTGGCATAACTATTATAGGCATTTTATGACTATCTTCTCATGTTTTTCTTCAGGAAAGTAATTTTATGTGTATTTGTAAATATTAATTCTTTTAAAAACAGACTTGTTTTTTGTGGGAGTGGCTTTCTCCTTCATCCACAATGTCCCTTCTTTTGGTAATAATGGCAACACTTAATACCTATTATTATATATATCTTTCCACACTTAGCACATTGTAACGGGTACAACGATTTCCTCATCATTATGTTAGGATCATATTATTAATACTTTTCTAAATGTACATCACATTTATAACCATATCAAAATTTATTTTATCATTTATCTACCAAAGTAAAACCACACTGTATCTTGTTTTATATCCCTCTACACATAATAAACATAGTATATATACATGCTTACGTGTACTCTTATTTTTGAGAGCTAGAGTTTCACGGATAAGAATCCTAGGTTTGAAAGATAGATACCTTTTCAATTTTAATAGATATCGCCAAACAGCTTTCTCGAATGTCTTTATTAGTTGTTTTTCCCCAAACATATAAGAGAAACCATTTTCATTCACTTTATTTTACTTTTTAAAATTTTATTTTAATGATACATTTTAGATATACATAGTGATGACATTCATCACAGGGGATTTGTACCTGTATGTAATATATCTAGCTGCTGCTTTTTATTCCGTTCTCCCTTCACCCTCCCCCCAGGTCATTTTAAGCAGTAGAACTTATTACTCTTAGTTTCTGAAGATTGGAAGGGTTACGGTGATGTTTTGTTACTGCTTTAATTTTCATTTCCTTGTCTACTAAGAGTTCAATATTTTTATAAATGTTCACTGACCATTGATATTTGCTTTTTAATTGAATAGTCATACTTTCTTTTCATTAATTTTTGCCTGTTTAGCACTAATTTGTTAGAGCATCTTCTGTGTTATAGATAATTTCATCTTGTTTCAAATATCTTCACCAATCTAATGCTCACCTTTGAATGTTCAGTGGTGTCTATCTACCTGCCTATCTACCTACATGCACACCTAGGTTATCTAACTTCACACATGTGCACAAATATATAAACATAAACAGATATAAATATAGTTTACTTTGATTATTTGCTTTTAGAGCAGTTTCAGGTTTACAGAAAAATTGTGCAGAACACAGTCTCCATATCTTTGCCTCCCATCTCCTTAGTTTCACCAACTACTAACCTCTTTCTTTGGTGTAGTGTGTTTGTTACCAATTGTGCGCCATTCATTAACTGAAGTCCATAGCTTCCATTAGAGTTCACACTTACGTTGTACATTCTATGAATCTGACAAAACATAATGTCATTTATCCAGAAATACATTAACATACAGGGTTGTGTTACTGCCTGCAAATTCCTCATGTTCCATCTATTCCTCTCTTTTCTGTCTGTCAAGCTGTAAAAATCACTGGTCTTTTATTAGCTCATTATGGTGCCTTTTCTAGAATATTGTATAGTTGAAAAAATATACATAGCAAATAGCTTTTACACAATGTTGTATTCAATCACTTAAGCACATTCACTCACATTGCAATATACATTCAACTTTCTTCTTTGTCTTTTTTGTGATCATTCGTTTATTTTTATTACTGAATATTCCATTGCAAGGATATTTTACAATTTCTTTATCTGTGCACATATGGAAGTATGTTTTCATTGCAAATTATGAAGGAATCTGCCTAAGACATTCTCGTGTAGGTTTCTGAAGAAAAGTGTAAACTCTCCATGGTGAGGGAAGTCTGAGAATATCCACACCATATTTGATCTCCTGCCCCTACTTTAATACTTGAACTTTATATTTTATTCAGTAGCCAGGATGATCGTTCAAAGCTGTTAGGCCATGCTATTTCTGTGATCAAAAGGTTTCCATCATGACTGCAATGTGACATCAAGGCTCTATGTTATGACTTTCAAGATTCTTCCTGTTCTTAATCTCAATCTCTTTTGCTACCACATAATTTACCATTGAGGAGACTATATGTGTTATACATATGTGTTGTACATATTATCAAGTAAAAACTCGGATTCTATACATATAAAATACACTTGCTAAACAATGTAAAAAACCCTATAATCCAATAGAAGAATGAGTAGAAGATTTTAACAAGATCTTCAAAGAAAGATAGTTTATCCAAATGGTCAATAAATGGTACTCTATTTTAAAATGGAGGAATTTAAATTTAAAAAAAAACCAGAAGATATTATCACATGCATCCCAGAATAGCTAAAATGAAAATACTGACAATATCAAGCATTTATGAGAATATGGAGCATCTGGATCTTTATATACTGCTGACAGCACTAGAAATTGCTATAACTACTCTTTTTTGACATCTTCTGTTAAATTTGGGCAACTCATGCCTTATACATGAATATTGCCGTATCAATGTAGATTTCAAAAGATATTTATAATCTCTCTTTTCGCTGTGTATTTATGAACTCACATAATTGAATGCTGGTGTAAAATTTTAAAACATCGTAGCAACATAGAATGAATATAGTGTAGTATATTTCCTCCAAGGAGTACTGTGCAACAGTGAAAATGAATGATCTTATATCGACATGGGTGGATATACCCAATATAAGGTTGGTCAAATGAATTCACAAAATATAGCTATAGTCTGTTTCTATCAGTATAAATTTTGAGATGGACAAAGCTTATTTATAAGATAGTGGTACAATGCAGACTGACGTAAGTAGGTAGGGGTTTGTGGGTAGAAGAACTAAGTTTCTCAGATACTGGTAATCTTTATTTCTCAGCTTACATGACAGTTTATGTTCATCTTGTGAAAATTCATTATGTTCATAAATTATGTTCACTTTGTGACAGTCAATTAAACTTTACAATTACGATTTTGTGCATAGATATGATAAAAATTGAAATACAAAAAGTTAGAAGAAAATCAGTGTAATCCACTTATACTTGACCTATAAACATATAAATGCTAAGATTTTTCCAAAGACACTAATTTAAAATATATAACCTGTACATAACTTTTGTATGTATATGCCCCTTTTATCTTTTCAATACTTACTAAATTGTATATTATAATTATGTACTGTTTTTATATTTTTTGAGTATATCGCTAACCACAGAAATATTTTTACAGTCTTTTAATACTAAGAAAACCTTATTAATGAGTACTTATTTTTTAAAGTTTTGAGGAAATCTGTTGGAAGAATATTATCCTATAACTAACATATTTAAAGAAATAAGATATTTGTTAGTTCTAAAATTGTGTTCTTAGTCATTATTCAACTTTCATAATTTTCTGTCTTGGTTATTTCTTATTATAATATATTTTTGCTAAATTGTTGAAAAGATTAAAGAAGGAAAAATTCAAAGATGCAGGACACGTAACCTCAATATGATGTAAATACCTTTCACAGCTTCTTGTCGTGTTCCTTAACATGAAAGAAAGTTTCTAACTCTTAAAATCTCTATACCCAAGGCACAGAGCTATGTTTTAATTTTAATCAAATTTCAATCATTGTCAGATTTATTTCACATAACAATGTTCTTTTGCCTAGGAGACCTAAGATCAGAGTGGAAAGAGAGTGGGTTTATAGCATTTATTATCACAAGGAACTGAAAATACAAGTAAGTTCAAAATAATTATTCTCTGCAATAATCAGAAACCGACACACAAAATCACTATGCTGTTTTAAATTGCCTCTGAAAGGCAAATTGTTGAGTGGAGTTCATAAATTTCAAATTTAAGACAACATCAACACCAGCTGGTCACTAAATCTCCAACACTAGATGGTTAGTTGCCTACTTTTTTTCAGAAAGACACACTTAGGGCTCTAAAATGCATATAAAGCCACAGGGAAATCTCTCTAGTATAGAGGCTTTGTTTTTTTTTTTTTTTTTTTTTTCCCTTTTCAGAAGACCTTCATTTCTACCTTCTCTTAGGCTTTGGGGATCGGACTCATTGTAAAATCTAAGTCAGTGAGCAATTCCATGAAAGGCCAGATATCAGCAGTTCCCTGCGTGCCTGAAAGAGGCTGAACTAAGTGGGGGAATCTCTCTCAGGGCTTCTGTTTTCAGTTTGCCTTAGATAATCCTTGAAAAGCTCAGACGCTTACTCAACACTTAGCTGAGGGACCTCTTGGGACCCCCAAGATTACTCTGGAAACTGTTTTCTGGAAGATATTTAATATTTTCTTCTTTCTCAACACAAATAATGCCGAAACATCTTTTTTTTTTTTTTTTCTCAAGCAAGTTCTATCACACTTTGCTTTACCGATAGATTTTGGAGGGGTGAGAAAACATTTTAGCAGAGAGAAGAAGCTGGTGACAGTGTGAGTTTTTAAATACAGCAATTTAATTAATATGCATTGCAAAGCAAGATATGGGTTAGAAAAGGAATGTTATAATTAGATTCAGATCACTATATTCTTATTTATAATAGGAAAATGGAAATGAGTATTGTATATCATGTTATGAAAATATTTTACCCTTGACTTTTAGATGTATTTCTTAGTTATGTGTTTCCAGGTATGGGCACCTTTTTATGTGGGGAATTATGACCCTTGAAGAGACAACTGGACACAGAAGATCATGAAATTTGATCCTCAGTTTGTAATGGATGTTAATTTCTCTTCCAATAAAAACTGCCTGAATGTTTTGATCTATTCCATCTGTATCAGCTGCCCAGGGTACAATAAATTCACATCTATCTATCTATCTATCTATAAAAAAGACATATATATAATAAATATATATATAATCATGCTTCTATATCCTATATTCCAAGATTAATGTAGATTTGTCATCTAGTCTACATCTACGTATGATATGTTTTATTATGCAAACAAAGCATAATAAAATCACAGAATACTGGTGACTGAAAACAACTGTAAGCAGTTTATTTAGTCTACAGGTCTGTGGGCTGAGCAGCTGGTTTCTGTGCTCTGAGCCACTTAGCTGATCTTTACTGGCCTGTCACAGGTGTGTGTTTGGTGAGTTGGTGGGTATGCTAACAAGTGGCTAATCTAGATTTGCTTCATTTCAATGCCTCATGGTTGAGAGATGATTAACTAGGGTAACTTGGTTTCTTTTCCTTTTACCTTTTATCTTCTAGATCTTAGCTCAGTTTTCTTTACATAGTACTCTCAGAAAATATTGAGAGAAAATATCCAAAATGAAAAGTAGTTTTCAGGTTTATACAAGCTATATAGCCAAGCCCAAGTTTACTGTGTGATGCATGAATGAATGGATGCGCATCACTGCAATAATCAACCTGGTATTTCCCTTGCTTAATTTTATAGATAATAAAACTAAACTCTCAAATTCTCATTTTGGAAGATATGTTTCTGTGGTAGTTCCATAGGCTCTCTCTTTACATGTCCATCCTAATCCAAGCTGTTTCATCTCTGTGCAACTCTCCAAATCCTTGTTTCTTGGTTGCGTTTCTTTTACAATTGTTTACATGTTTGTCTTCCTAATAAGATTCTGAGTTCTTTTGAGAAAAAGGACCTCAATTTAGCACATAATAAGCATACCATTGAATAGGTGAATAATTTAATAAGAAAATGAAAAACAGTTTTCTTACATATATTTTTGTGTGCTGAAGAGAATGCATATGTGGTTGTTCAAAGTATAGAGCTACTGTGTATTAAAAAGTTAACCTTATGTAAAGAAATTTCTTGCCTTTACCCTCACTCTTCTTGGAGGTGATCGCTAGACCTTTGGGATGACCTCTCTGTTCAGAGGCTCTCTGTATACACATTAGTGTTACACACATTGGACAGTCAATGATTTGTGGACTGGTCTTTAGATCAATGAAATATCTCTTCTACCTCTGAAAGGATTAGTGACTAAAGCTTACATTCAAAGCTAGCCATGGCTTTGTAATCAAGCCTTAATAAAACTATGCACATAATGTCTTGGGTTTACAATACTCAGCATTAGTCCTCAGAGGAGTTGATGCTGCCATGACTGCGTGAGAAAGGTCAAGTAGAAGATCTGTGCTGAGAATTTTCTAGATTCTACTCTGGGTGCTTTTTTCTTTAATTAATTTTAATCTGTATCATTTTGGTGTATCAATCATAACTGTGAGTATAGCAGTTTTCAATGACACCTGTGAGTGTTTGGACAGTCATAAACTCTTCAGTCATAAACTCTTCATGAATTCTTAAACTCTTCATTTGGTGTCAGAAATAAGGAGATTCTTGTGGATTCTATTTTATCTTCTTGCTCACAAAGATTAAGTCAGAGCACTTGTTCCCTGTCAAATAGCGATAATGTTTCCCAAACAACTATAATCCTGCAATCTGCTAATAGATGTTGTTTTAAAATAAGCATCTATGTTTAAATTCCACCTTATTGAAAGATATCCCTGGAAGACAGATGCAGTTTTCACAGGGATTACATTGTTGAATTTGATAAGAATTAAATATCCTGAGTTATAAGTGTTATAAATTTAATAAAATGGGATATTATGATAAAAATACATTTCCAGAGGCATTAATGAGAAAGCAAATCTAGAAAAATATGGCCGGAAAACGTGCGCCTGAAGGCATGGTATTTGTCCTGTAATCTGAAGACAGCTAGAAGCCAACCACGCAAAAATGTAGGGTTAGCACTTTCAGAAGCAGTAATGAGACTGAAAGTAGATCTGTCTGACTGGATCCTAATAATAGGGGAGACAGTTTCAGGGAAACAGGTGAGAAATGTAAAGAGAGCCCAACCTTAGAGGAAAGTAGTTCTTAAACTGTGGCTCCTGATCCACCATCATCAATATCGACTTGTAGCTCGTCACAAGGCAAATGAGCAGACTGTCCCAGACCTACTATGTTAGAAATTGTGGCAGCGCAACTCATGAATCTGTGTATTAACCATCCCTCCGAGTACCTGGGATTCATCGCTCAAATTTGAATGTACTATTTTAGGCTCTCGAAGAACTGGTAAAGATAAAACTTTATCTGAATTTTAATGAAAACTGACTGGACCATTATATGGTTTTGAAAAGGGAAATGATAAAATCTGATTTATATTTAAATTTATATTTTATATTTAAACTAGTATTTTAATTTATATTTAGCTAATCTGAGTGTAGTAGGAGACCTCAATAGATACGTGCTAATACTGCTGCCATTATCCTGGTGTGAGGAGATGAAAGGGGAAAGTGTTCACACATAAGGGAAGCGATATGAAGTGTACATTGAGGTTAAACAAAATTAGACTTTATATGATGGATTTAGAGTTTCTGGAACCCTGAAGAGCATTGTGAATTTCTAAAAGAATAATGTGGTATGTAATAGTCCC
The DNA here is from genome assembly GCA_004026905.1 of Hystrix cristata. NCBI lineage: Eukaryota > Metazoa > Chordata > Mammalia > Rodentia > Hystricidae > Hystrix > Hystrix cristata. Next base: position 15,037 of record PVJO010010212.1, read on the forward strand.
CTTTTTTATTTGATCATGGAATTCTATTCTTTTATGCCATTACAAAGGTATAGAAAATCTAGCAGGATGCTAGTTTCCATGAAGAAGAAGGATAGTTTGGAAAACGTTGCCTGACCATTAAGAAAGAAAGAAGTTAAATACTTTCTAATTAATTAAATGGTGCCTATGTAACTCTAAAAAGAAATGCAGTATTCCAAAATATTCAGCAGGTAGAACCCAGCTAATCAAATTGTTTTTCTATAAAGTCCCACTTAGATAAATATGTATGGTAAATATGCAGGAGTAATTTGCCTTTCAAAGAACTTCTGCAAGGGTCTTTGCTGAACCCTTCTCCAAGCCATGACAGTTATTCTCTACCTACGTGGTCATTTAAGACATGCTTAATTAGATTAGAAAAACTTTATTTGCTTACATATTTATTTTAATAATTTAGTAAGTCCCTTGAAGATAGTTGAAGGAGGTATTTACACAGGATCTCTCTAAATTACAAATTTTAACTTAGTTAAATATGGTTTGGAAGCACTCTATTCTGCAAATAGTCAATATTTGTTACCTCTTTACATCTCTTAGCAAAACATAGGCTAAAATAGAGCTTTCCTCTTAGGATAACTGCAACTAACATTGAGTATCTTGACTTTTACTTTAAAATTATATTCGTTATGAAATACTGACCACAAAATATATTCAACCTCTTAATCTAGACACATAGAATCTTTATAATTTGTGATTTTGCTTATTGTTTTATTTAATACAAAACTAAAGACACTACTAAAACTCAGACCAATATCCTAGTTTTTATTGAATAAACAAATCTCTACCTGTGCTAGACCTCCCAGACCACATTTACAAGACAGAGTCATGGACTAAACACTTTCTGAGGTCTTTTCCAGATCTGATTTGTTAATGTTTACAGGAATGTGTATATTTCCCAAAAGTCCAGTGATTTCTTGCAAATGAGACCAAGGGATTTTTCATATATCAAAAAATTATTTTTGTAAACCCCCTACAGACTATTTTAATCTTCTTTATTTCCACCCACTTCTTCCAAGGTTGGAGAGCAAAATGATCTTTTGGAAGTTATATATGTCTGCACCATAAAAAAATTCATGTATCGTCCTGATATGACCAGCTTTGCCCTCCCTGCTAACCTGAGCCTATTTAAGTCCCAGATTCCCTATGTCACATCAGCTGAGGCAGGCTTATGAGTTGCTCAGGAAGTTGGAAGTGCATTAGGCATTCTGGAGCTTAATGTGTACTTTATAGCTTTCTAGAATCACTGACAATACTAATATCTTTTAAATGGAGCAATGTTCAAATGGTCCCATAGCTCTGGAAGGAAAGTGAACAAATTTCAATATACATACATCAGAAAACTGTTTACTCTGCAGAATCTAGTTCCTCATTAGTTAAACAGTTACATTATTGCTATCCCAGAATTCAGGAATACTTCTAGATTTATATTCCCGATTTGTATTTATTCAAAAGAGCATATATACATTTGGTTCTATTTGTGAGAGCTTACATTATAGAACATAAGTATCAGCAAAATGGCTAGCATGTTGCAAATATTTGGTTGATATAATTTAATTAAATAGATTAATCAATCGATCAACCAATCAATCAATCAATCATTGCCTAAAACAAAATTTAGCAGCTTCGAGTCCATAAAGCATGGGACATAAGATCTTTCTGTGGAATGTGAAAGCTATCAGACTCTGGCCAGCAGTAAGAGATATGAAGTGCTAGATACATAGAATGTGCTAGACTATATTCCTACCTGCCTATAATATGCCATATGAAACGTGGAATTTTTATTTCTTAATGGAAGGAATTTGATTCCATACTGTACCTCCTCCCAAGGGGACAATATCACTATTAAGGCCATAATACCACACTTGGAAGGTTATCTAAGATACAACGTATGAAAGGAACTGTATCCCAAGATGTTAAATGATACATTCGTATACTTAGTGACGGGTCTATTCATATACTAAGTATATGATGGCAGATCTAGAATTTGCCACATGTGTCTTATTTCCCAACATCATATCTTTTCCCTAATGTACCTCTTTCTCATTTAACTATAATTAATCTTACTTTGTTTGTGGATAACATGTTAATAATTATGCAGTATCATTATGAAGATTAAATTACATAGCAAATGGAAAATGGCTTGGGAATAATAAACACAATACAAATTATTACTCTCTGGAAATTTTTTCTTGATGATTGCTGGTAGTCTGTCATACCACAGCTATTCCTTTGCTTCCCAACAGGGAAGACTGATTTTTGAAGCTGGTGAGGCCCACTGTGTACCCATTTTTGCAAGCATAATGCTCTATGTTGATGTACAGCTATAAAACTTACTTGCCAGTAGCTAATCTACCAAAAATGGCATTTTGCAATTTTCAGAGTAGTCAGTTTGTCATTCCAAATCTCCAGGAAGCACTGTCGGTTAAGACGCAGTATTCTCTTTACTTCAATGTTAGCATTCATCACTGGGAGTAACTTAATATCTCTCATCGCTCAAAATGAAAACTCAAAGACTTAACCAGAAGGATATGTTTGATAGATTTTGACCTCAGTAGATAACAAGGGTAATCTATATTTTGGGTCGGTTTGGTTTCCTTTTAGAGGTGGGTGGAGATATACATATATATAATATATATGTATATTATCCTTTAAAAAGGATATCAATGGAAAATAGGACCCCCTTGTTGTATTTAGGCTTATAAGAATATTTTTTAAAAAGCAAGGATATTCGGTTATCATTTTATGACCTTGAAATGGCCTCCAAGTCTATTGGTTGTGCTGTACTCATTGATCACAAAAGATCTGATGATGGTTGACATTTTGAGTCCCTAATCTGGTAGAACTGCTTGAAGATTCTGATGGATGGCATTAGCCTAGCAATACTCCACATGCTCTAAAATTGGCTGGAATTTATCCTCTTTTAAATGACACTAAGTGTAATTTAGAAGTGTGAGACTCATAAAGTTCATGTTCTCATGAAAGTTCAATATAGAAAAAAAATGTCCACTCAGGATTCCTTTGGCAGGATGCCTGAGGCATCATCATTTTGCTTAACTCGTATGAAGGTATTTTAAAAACTCTGTGAACAACTTCAATATTGAGGTCTTTTCTAAGTCTTTCACTTTATATTGTCAACAATTTCATTTTTCTTACATTCAGCAGGATTTTTTTTCTCTTTGTGAATTTTCTTTTGAAAATGTTGAGCTATTATGAAGGCACAGTAAACAGAATTCTTCTGTGAAGAATGCCTGTTTCAAGCAGGCCGCTAGGCCCTCAGACAGGACAATGGAACAAAATCCATTAATTACCATTTCCCGGATTGAATGGGATGAACTTTGACAGAGCACACTTGTGGCAAAGCTATCAGCATCGAGGGCCCCTGTCGCTGTCTAGGGTATTTGACCCTAGGGAGCGACATGAACATGAACGGTATTTTTCCTGCTTTGCTTATATTTAGACAGCAATTTAAAAATAGATTAGAGGAAAATTTAACACTCCAGAGTGTTTCACTTTCATAACAGTGCTCTTAAAAACACTCTAGATTGTTAACAATTATAACTGTATTTTCATGACTGGGTACTGAAAATAATAGCACTGTTAACGTAATGGCATCCTTTTAGTTCAGGTTGATGCTTGGATAAAAAATGTCTGGGATTAAGTTGGAACTTTAAATGGGCACTGTTGATTGTTGTATTGAAACTGACAAAATAGTCAAAGTTAGTATAGTAAGAACATGTGGTCTTAAAAGTGCAGAACAATTTAATTGTTAAAGCCAAATATTCCTTAGGAATTACGGGATTTGATACCTTATGTATTGAGCTTGTGGTCTCACAACACTGAGGAATGAAGTCATGAACCAAAAGGAGGAAATTAGGGGAGTTTTATTGGAAATAAGCAGAAGAAGAGCTCCTGGCCTTCCAGGAGGGAGTCCCAAGTTGGTGGCCACAGGGCACATCAATCAAGAGCTAATTATAGATAAGCAGAGCACAGGAATTGCTCAGTTTTTCGGTGGCCACCTATTACAGGTGGCTCTGCGGATTTAAAGTGACCAGTTGGAACTCAGGCTCTCTAACCCAGTTCCTCAGCATGCGAGGTTTAAAGGAAACTGGGATTTTAGAGAAAAATTAGTTATTTTATATTTTAAATTCCTCAGAACTCAGGAGCTTAGTAAGAAGTAACTGTACCTCCCTTTAGTAGGGCATGAGCTGTGCTTCATGCTGTCTGAGGAAGTTCATTCTCGAACCAATGTCCTAGTTTACTATCTGTTCTCATTTCAGTTCCTATCAGTGTGTCTGGTCACCCAAATCTGTCTCAGGCCCTGTCCCTACCTAGCTGCATAACTCATAAGATAGCTAAATAAACTATTCTTTACATCATGACATAATTAATTGTAAAATGAACTAAAATTTTAGAGAAATATTCATATAATTCAAGTATACATTGTACTTTTGGTTACTTTATTTTCTATAATAAGTTTTTCTCTTCCTCTTTACAGCATCTTTGTGCATGCAAAATGTATGGATTGAGAAAAAAGCGACCTAAGTCTTCAATCCATTTTGAACTTTTTTAATATGGTGAGAGATGAATCTAATTTTATTCTTCTGCATGAGGCTATCCAGTTTTTCCAACATCATTTATTTAGGATACTGTCCTTTTTCTATTGTGCACTTTTGGCTCCTTTGTTGAAAATGAGTTTTCGCAGAAAAGAAAAGAAAAGGAAATCAAAAACAGGAAAATGTAATGACAGGAGTAAGTCAATACTCTTTAGTAATAACTGTCAATATGAACAGTTCCAATTCTCCAGTCAAAAGACACAAAAATGGTAGACTGGATCAAGAAAAAAATTAACATTATTTTGTATACAAGAAACACATTTAACATAAAAAGAAATTCATAGACCAAAAATCAGAGGATGGAAAACAATATTTCAATGTGCCAGGAACCCAGAAGCGGCAGGAGTGGTTATTTTCTTTTCAGACAAAATGGACTTCAAGCCAAAGAGATCACTATATATTGGTTAAGGGAACAATTCAAGAGTAATAATAAACAATTATAAACATATGAACACTGAGGACAGGTGCACCCAACCTTATAAAACAAACTGCTGGATATAAAAGATCAGATAAGCATCAACACAATGATAGTAGGAGACCTTGATATACCACTATCACAAATAGATGGTTATAACTTGTGTTTACATGTCCTTCCAAAGCCTCATGGAGTCATAGGTGGGGCTTTTCAGAAGTGGCCAGATCTAGAATGTGTGACACTGGGATTGATTCCTGGTGCAATGCTGGGATCAAGGATGCCAGTATTAAGGGTGTGAGTGCTACCTGCTTTAAGGTCAGGTAGCCTGGATAAAATATAAGGGACAGAAAGAGGCTTGTTGCTGATTGTTTGCTTACTTTTGCTGCCTTCTGTCTGCCATGAACTGTTTCTCCTCTGCAATGCCCCTCCGCCATGCCACCCATCTTCGAAGCTAGTCAACTATGAACTGAAACCTCTTCAAACTATGAGCTAACGAACCTTAAAACCATTCCTCCTTTAACTTTGAATGCTGGGTATTTTGTCTCAGCAGTGACAAAAGTAAGACATAGACCAACGAGGGAAAAAAAAAAGAAAGAAAGGAAAAGAAAGATTAGAGTTGAACTACACCACATTTGGACAAATGGACTTAATAGATATAAACAGAGTTCCATTCAACAACATTAGAATGCACATTCTTCTAATCAGCACATGAAATTTTCACCAAATTAGACCACATGCTACTGTCTAAAGCAGGAATAAGTAAATGTCAAAGAATTGAAATTAGAAAATGCATATTAACAGATCATAGCACAATGAAACTAAAAATTAGTGGCAAAAGCAACCAAAAATTAGTGGCAAAAGAAACCACAGATTATGCAAATGCATGGAGATTAAACAATACACTCTTGAATAATCAATGGGTCACAGAAAAACAAATCAAGGAAGAAATTAATTCTTAGAAACAAACAATAATTCAAGTACACCATACCAGAATTTATGAGACATAATGAAAGCAATTCTAAGGGGGAAGTTTATAGCGGTGAATAGCCATATAGAAAAACAGTATGAGCCCAAATACATAACCTGCCGACATACTTCAGAGTCACAGAAAAACAAGAACAATTCAAATCCAAAGCTACTATAAGGAGGAGAATTAGAAAGATTACAGCAAAGCTGGGGATTTAGCTCAGTGGATAGAGTGCTTGCCTAGCAAGCGCAAGGACCTGAGTTCAATCCCTGGCCAAAAAAAAGAAAGAAAGAAAGAAAGAAAGAAAGACTACAGCAAAATGGAATTAAGACTAAACAAAACAAATAATCAGTTTTTCAAAAAGCTGGTTCTTTGAAAAAATAAACAAAATAGACCCTTAGCCAATCTTATCAAAAACAGGAAAAAAAAAAAGCCAAAAATCAATGCAATTAGAAACAAAAAAGGTAAAATCCAAATAGACACCACCAACTGAGAAGACTATTATTGAAAATCTGTACCTCCATTAATTGAAGAATCCAGAAAAAAAGTGGATAGAATTCTAGATATATATGAATTAGTAAAACTGAAAAAAGAAGATATTAAAACTCTTAATAATTTAATAACAGGCAGTAGAATTGAAGTAGTAATAAAAAAACCTACCAACTACAGTTAGAAAAGCTCGGGACCCCCTGAATTCACTGCTGAATTCTACAAAAACTTTAGGGAAGACCTAAAGTCAGTACCATTTGAATCCTTTAATAAAATTAGGAAACAAGGAGTACTCCAAAGTGATTCCTGGAAGCTAGCACACTAATCCCAAAACCAATAAAGGACTAAACTAAAAGAGAGAAATACAGGCCAATCTCTTTAACGGACATAGACACAAGAATCTTCAAGATACTGGCAAATAGAGAGCAAAAAATCGTCAAAATGATCATACATCATGACCAATTGGCTTCATCCTAGGGGTACAGAGATGGATAGACATATGCAGAACAATAAATGTAATAGATCACATAAAGAGAAACAGGGACAAAAATCAGATGATCATCTCAATCAGTTAAAAAAGGCTTAGACAAAATCTAACATCAATTCATGATAAAACCCCTGAAGAATATAGTTATAGTAGAACCTTATCTCAAACTAATAAAAGCAATTTATGACAGACCAACCATAAACATCATATTATACCAAGAAAAGCTGAAAGCTTTCCTTCTAAAATCAGAGAAAAGACAAGGATGTCCACTATCATTACTTTGGTTCAGTGTAGTACTTGAAATATTAACTAGAACAATCAGACAGAAATTAAAAAAATATGTGTGTGTATGTATGTGTGTATATGTGTATATATATATATATATATACACACACACATGAAAATCATCATTTTCAGAAAAAAGAGATGGAAGAGGACAACAGAAAATGGAAAGATAGTTTCTGTTCTTGGATCAGTAGAACAAATATTGTGAAACTAACCATTTTTGAAAACTGATATGCATGTTTAATCTAATCCCAGTCAAAATACCAGCACAATTCCTCAGAAAGGTAGAGAAAATATCCTACAATTCCTGTGAAGATTTTTCAATTTTTTTCTTGTTGTTGTTGATCTTTATAGAGCCATAATAATGAAGTTACTAGAAGAAAGCATAGGGAAATGCCTCATGACTTGGATCTGGGCAAGGATCTTTTGGATATGACCTGATAAGTAGAGGGGGAAAAGAAGCAAAATTAGATATATGAGATAAATTAAATGAAAAAGCTTCTGTGAAGCAAATGAAAATTTTAGCATAGTAAAGACAATCTACAGAGTAGGAGAAAATATTTGCAAACTATACCAGGGGTTAATTTGCAAAATGTATAAGAAGCTCAGACAACCCCAAAGCAAAATCGAAATAATTCAGTTAAAAATTGAGCAAAAGACTTGAAAAGAAATTTCTCAAAAAAAAGTCATTTAAATAACCAAGAGACACATGAAAAAACACTAATGATTTATGTCACCTGTCATCATGAAAATGTAAATTGAAATCACAATGATATAACACCTCTTCTAAGTCAGAATGATTATTACTGAAAAAGACAAAATATAACAAGTGTTGGTGAGGCTATGGAAAAAGAAAATTCTTACACATTTCTGATGGTATTGTAAATTAGTACAGCCATTATGGAAAGTAGTATGGAGGTTCTTCAAAAAATCAAAATAGAACTACTATATGATCTAGCAATCTCATTACTGTATATATCTAAAGGAAATGAAATCAGTATACCAAGGAGATACCTGGACTCATGTGTTTGTGTAAACCCTATTTCCAAATATCCACCAATAGATGATTAGATAAAAATGTGATATATATATATATATATATGGACTACTATTCAGGCATAAAAGGCAATCTTGGCATTTGCAACAATGTGCAAATAACCTAAACAATTTGTTGAATGAAATATGCTAGATATAGGCACATGATGACATTTACATTGGGGAATCTACAATCACTGATCTCATAAAAGTAGATTATAATGATAGTTACTAGAGATTAGGGATGCTTAGAGTGAAAGTGGATTGGGAGACATTTGCCAAAGTATACAAAATTATGAGTAGATAGGACAATATATAAAATATATTTTGTATATTAAGGTGACTGAAGTTAATGGCAGTATATTGTGTTCTTGGGAATGTAGAAAGTGGATGTTATATGATCTCACAATAAAAATGATAATCATAGCTACACACTTTGTGATTGCTAAGTGTTGGAAACAACCTAAAAGCCCAACAACTAATGAATGACTAAAGAAGATGTGTTTTTTCTATACAATGGAGTAAACTACTCTGTCATAAAAAAGGATAAAACAGAGACATTTGTAGGTAAATGGATGCACCTTGACAGCATCCTATTAAATGAAATAAATCAGACACTCATGAGTACACATCAAATTGTTTCTCTGATATGAGAAACCATAAGAGTAAATAAGGAGAAAAAGGTATAATAGATACTGTGTGGAGGGAAGATAATATTCAAAAGAGAGGAGAACTAGAAAGGGAGAAGGGGAAAAGAAGGAAGGGAAAAAGGAAAGAAAAGGGAAAGGAAAAATTAAAAAATGTAGATAAACCCGCTATGAAAAGAGAAGAGGAGGCAGTGGAAGGGAGGGATGGGGAAGGGTGGGGAACCAAGAAACATCATGTACAGGTACAAAATAACCATGACGAATGTGATCATTGCACATACAATGTACCAATACATGGTCATGGTAAAAAATTAAATAAAAATGATAAGTGAGGTAATACATTATTTCACAATATGCATGTACCACAAAACACCGTGTTATAGATGATCAAAGCAGATTATCTTATAACTTTAAAGTAATAAATAAAAATTTAAAAGGACAAAATAAAAATCATCAGCATTTAGGTTTCCTTAATTCAAAAATTTTTTCCTTGTATTGGTATAACTTTTCTTAATCAATACATGTACAAAGTGCTCATTCCTTTGGCCATGATTCAGACTTTAGAAATGGTTATAGTGTCTGCTTTCTGATGTTCAATGCCTCTTATCCTTCATGTTATAGTCACATATACACACATATGCTTATTCTGAATTTACTCAGTTTCACTATGGTCATTGCACCAACTTCTTGACTATAGTTTTTCTGTTGAGACGAGGATACCACAAGAATGGGAGTCAGAAATCTTCTCCAGGATTTCCCAGATTTGAACTAGGACTGAGGACGTTGTCATTCTCTAATGACCAAGCTTGAAGCATAAACTTATCAACTCTCTTATCATTTCTATTTCCACTTGTAAGAAAGAATTCTGCGATATATAAATGAGCTGTAAGAGAAAAACAGAGATGAGAGACAAAGAGTAAGACCTCTCTGAGCATTCAAGCCTGAGGCCCAGTTTGTAATCTGATAGAGTATCTTTCAGAAAATTCTCTGTATTTGTTTAACCAACTCAAGTTGCCTCTCTGTTGATTACACCTCGAATTTCGTAGGAAAGAGTACATATTTCTTAATGGAAGGAAAAAAATTTTGATTTCTAATGGACCTCATTTTAAATCAAGATTAATAACTTGATTGGTTAAATGAACTTCAGAAAGAGACTTTGTGCTTATGAATTTCATATTTATGTTTGATTCAAAAAAATAGAACAATAGTGCTATTTACTGTAAAGTCAAACATCTCACGATGCACAGAAATTTGAAAGATTGGCTTCAATTGCATGTCTTACCTATTTCTAAAAAAGTTAGAGTGAAAGTAAACAAAAATGTTTGTTACAGGAATAATGGAAGTGATAATTTTATATCTACTTATCATTGATTTTAATAATAGAGCATTTTTCTTAAAAGTTGACAAGCAACTGTTAGTATGCTCCCAATGATAACAACATTGTTTTCCTCAAAATTAAATGTCACTGGGTCCATGTTCCGATAAAGACTGAAAATACTACATGTAGGAAAATAGGCTTCTGAAGGATAACTTGACAAATTAACCATAAATAAGCAGTAGAAGAAAACATCAGGGGAAAACCAGGAATGCTTTTATTTTAGAAAGAGAAAATTCCAAGGTTATAATGAATGAATGGGTGTGAGTTCCAATTTTCAAGTTTTTGTAACAATGTCTCGGATTAACGTTTTCTGATAATTATCACTTGCAGAGTGACCTGTGTATTTAATTTACTCTCTCCCTTGCTTTCCTGCCCTTTATCCAAGAACACAGGTAGAAAATTGAACCACCACTCTGCCTCACAGAATAAGGTCAGGTTAGTGAGCTATTGTGGCCATTCTTTGCTAGACAAGGCTGTGTGAAAGATGGAGAAAGCCGCGAGCACCAGCTTTGGAAGCAGGAAAGACAAGGGAATGTACAGTGTTACGCTGGGCAGTGGAACGTGAGAACTAGATAAAAAGTTTTGCTTTCATAACAGAACACCTTTAAATTTCACTTATTTATCCATAAAGCAGGATATTTGTCTGTCGGTATAAGGAGAACAGCGACCTTAAAAGGGGTTACTGTAAACTGATATATCAAGTTACATGAAGTCAACTTCTTCTGCACTACATTTTACAGCATGTAAAATCTTTTCTCAGGCATGATTTCAGTTCAGCCTGCAGCAGCTCCGGTAATAAGTAGGTCAGGAATTAAAACATCTGTTATCTTACGGGGCTTATATGCTTTGTCCAAAATCACAGTCAATAAGTGCTTAAGCAAATCTCCAAACTAGGCATACCAGACCCGCCCCGGGTGGTTATCACCTCCCGTCTTCCTTCCGCCTGCCCGGCAGGCAGCTCCAGGGACCCCTAAGATGGAAAGTAGGTAGCTGCTTCTTCAGCATGTCTCTGTTAATTTCCTGTCTTTGTTTCCATCATAATTTAATTTGTATTTCTTCCCTGGTTACTCCCTTTTATTACATTTCTTTCTCCTTTTAGGTATATTTTTGACATGTTTTTTTTTAAAAAGCTTAACTCTGCTGGTTTATACAAAACCCCTGGAATGGAAGGATGTAATGAATCTTCAGCACCCATTTTCCCGTGAAGAAAGTCAGTAGTACGTAGAGGTGTCCCAGGATTACGCAGGAAGCGCGGGGACATTAGGAACAGATTTCCAGACATGTGAGAGTGTACAGAGCCTATGTGCCTTTCACTGTTTTAGAACTTTGATCAAAAGCAAAACCAAAAACTAGTCATGACCAGATAAAAGGCTGACGATGTCTATGAATTTTCCCATATGTCAATGTTACGTATCCCCAAAAGAGTGTTATTTTTGACCCTGCACCAACAAAGGGAGAAATATCTAACAATTTCTGCTGTTAAAGAATTCATACTGTATGAAGGATGATTTGATGGATGCAGTAGGGGAAATACTAAACAATGAGACCCTTTTCCAAAGTAGTGTAGACACCGTGAAGGAGATATGTAGATGCACACTAAGCGGGGAGAGTCTTAAAACTGAAAAAGTAGGAGGCAGTGCCAAAGGACCTGCGCTCTCGCATTACCTATCTGTGTCACGTTAGGCAAGTTATGCTCGCTGAGATGCTAATCAGATAAAATAACACATTAAGTGATGGTCTGGGGGCACGAACGGGGGTAATTTGTGGGTCAAATTAAACATATACTGTGAGCACTTTTTTCTTCCATTCTTTGCGAAATTCTGTCATCTTGCTTATCTTCCTTTGGTTCTTCTCTGCTTTTTCCTGACATCTGAAACTTCTGGTTTTGACAATCTAGTTCCTTATATTATTCAGTGGTATAGTTTTCTTTCTAATGAACATATGTAACTACTCTGTTTTTTTTCCCTTCCCTTTTCCCTTCTTCCCATTTCTTCCTCCTCCTCCTTTTTCTTCCTCTCTCTCTCTGTGTCATTTATAATTACTTTATAAAAATGAAAGGAACTTAGATGTTTTATGGAAATAACTTCTATTTGCTTTGTTATAACGCTTTGGGCATCTGAATTTGAGGTGCTCTAAATTCCTATTTCCTAGAAGCCGAGATAACCACACAGATCCAGAGTCATATAAATGGCTGAGGGTGTCTTCTGTGGGAAAAATGTGTTAGAAAGAAGCAAGTAGAGGGCCTAATGATAGCGAGGTGATACGGGTCGAGTGCTGATGGCATGTCCGATAAAATCTAATCCAGAGTGTCTGAAAAGTGTATTTCCCAGACCAGCACTGTCAGCGCCAACTACAACCTTGCAAGGATGTAAATTTTCAGATCTAAATTGGGCCTGAACCACAGAGGCCTCTGGAGCATAAATTACCCTGAAGCCTTGTTCTTCCTTGAGGCAAAAGATCTGCCCTATTTTATCCACATGTTAGTCCCTGTTTGCTACAGCTCACGCAGGCAGCTCTTTAGAGGAGAACAGTGGCGAGCTGTTGGCAGATAAATTTTCGAGAAACTAGGAGATGGCACACCAGCCCGATAAGAGGATCAGGATACAGAGCCAATGCATATTTAATTTGGAATCAGGTAAACTTGACTTCATGTAAGTCTTCATTTGTCTGTTTTTAGTTTGAGATTTTTCGAGGTTTTCATAAAGCATCATATAGGTGGCACTCATTTACCAATGACTTAATAACTTTCAATAAATAATGAAAGTATAAGTCACAAGCCATAATATTGATGTGTGAAATTTGGTTACTTTTAGTATATTCACTGGATCGGACAGACATCACTATTACCAAAATTAGGATTGGACAATGATCACCATTAAGTGTATCCAGGACATTTTTATCACCCCAGAAAGAAACCAAATACATTTTAGCGGTGCCTTCACATTTGCCCCCAAATGTGATTCTAGAAAAATCTATAATCTATTTTTTTCTCTATGGATTTGTCTGTCCTGGAAATTTTGCATGAATTGAATAATAACATATAAAGTATTTTTATGATTTACTTTTTTGCAAGTAGCATCAGATTTTTGCTGTCTATCCATATTTTAACATAACAAGTCCATCAATTGTTTTCAGGAAAGAGTAATATCCTATTCTGTATGGATAGACTACATTTTGTTGATTTATTCATCTGTCGATAGACGTTTGAACTGTTTGGACTTTGAGGATATTACGACTACTTCAGCTATGAGCATTGATTCTTTGTGGACCCATGTTTTCATATGTTGGGTGTGGGAGTAGAAGAGGACTTGCAGGTCATACGGACATTCCATGTTCAACATTTTGAGGGACCGATTTCCAGTGCTGCGCTCTTCTACATTTCAGTGTTTGAGGGTTCTGGTTTCTCCACATCCTCAAGAAAATTGTGATTTTCACGCCATTTTAAAATTATAGCCACTACAATCGATGTGATTTTTACTTATATATTCCTGATGACAAATAATATTTAATGTGTTTATTAGCTATATAAATACAGTGCAGTTTTCTGATTTGGGAGAAGACGGTTACTTTTGTGTTCACATGGGAGAGATGACAATGGTTGTGTTTGTTACAGAGTTTGCGAATAGAACCAAAATTTTGCTGAATACTTTGATTTGTGAGCAGAATTGTTTGCAAACACGTGTTCTCGTTGTCTGCAAACAGGAGTGTTTTCAAACAGAGTTATTACTGTACCTTTTATGAAGAAATGCATATTAACATGGAGCCCCAATGCAGAAACATCACAACAAACAACTGTTTAATTTACTCTGTTGTTAATTTAGGTTTTTGTTAATTACAACAAAATTGTTGTGGTGATGATAGTCCTCATTTTTCCTCACTACTGTATGCGGTCCCATTGTCTTCACCATCTTTTTGGTTACAAAACCATATTGCTCTTGGTTTAGAAATTTGACATCTCTGTTTTACTGTCATAGTATTTATGGAAATCACTTTCTTATTTGATTCTGGTCCAAACTGTCATTATCTGTCCTGTGAATTTCTACCAATATGCCACAACTAGGGTTGATCCCACTCTTGTCCCCATCATTCAGTTCTGATCAGAGAGACCAGAAGGAGACTTACAATAAGTTACATCACTTCATCCTCTAAGCCCTGCTAATGGCTCCCGCTCACTCAGAGCAGATTCTGAAGTCCTTGCTGATCTTCAGGACTCCACATTTTCTGACCTCCAGGCAGCGTTCTTTTGTCTTGTCCTCTCTTCTCATCTACGATTTGCATTTGGTCCACTTAGATTTGCGTACTGCTGTTTTTCAGATAAATGTCTACTTGGCCCAGATGCTTTTATGCATAGCTCATTCTATTTTACTCATTCATTCATTTCTTTGTTCAAGTGTCAGCTTACCTGAATGGAGTTTTTTTCACTTTTATGAACTATTACCTTTTCCACTACTAAACATCCTTCGTGCTTTGTTTCATATTCCTCATTTCATTTAATTTCACAGACATTAGATTTTTATACTCATCTGTGGACTCTCTTCCTTCACAGAGACTGGGGCTTTCTCACTGCTTTGTTTTGTTTTATGGTGTATTCACAGCATCTATAGCAGAGAGTGGCACACGGTGTACCCTCAAGAAAACTTTATTGAATGAATGAAACATGGATAACAAGAAGACGAGAGGAAATGCAGTACATATTCCAACCATGACTAAAATACTTGCCAAGTAAAAAGTTAAAGTTATAATTAATTACCTCTGATCTTTTTTTCTTCTTTTTTAATGGATATAATAATTTACACCTATGAGTATTCATGTGAGGATTAAACAAAATTATCCTAATAAAAAAAGTCCAGCACAAGACACTTCACATTAATGGGTTCAATAAAAGTTTGAAAAATCAGTGAATGTTGAAGAAAAAGCAACCCAAGGCATCTAATAGTCTTCAGGGAAAGTATCTTCCAAGATTTTCCAGGCTAATGACATGAGTAAATTCAGATAATCTTCAAGTATTAAGTGGAATTTACAATGTCTTAATTCAATTCTCCAAAGCATTAAGCCTCCATGATTTAGAAATATCTGTGTGTTTTATGACTTGTGAAATGAACGGTATTTAGTATAATTCTGAAGTATTTGGATGGAAGCTTGGGAGCCTTTGTGGTTTTTACCTAACCCCCTGAGGGCCATCTTGGTAGAGAAAGATTGTGACTTTCCAGGGAGTGCTCCTGGAAATTTCTAACACACTGCTGTCGGGAAAGGCTGCTGCCATTTCTAACACGCAGAGAGACCCTTTTGTTCCTCCTCTGAGAGGGAGCATGCCTCCCTTGAGCTTAGGCCCAAGTTCCCTTTTCACTAGAATTTTTCTGAGGCAAAATCATTTAGAAATATTCCTGTTATCCCCCCAGGCACCTGTCAGTCTTCAGCTCCTTTGGGAACTTCTTTTTCTTCTTAAGTCTCTACCCAGGCCCTTCTTGTCTTTGTCCAACAAGACTTCCTACAGCAATGGAAATGTTCTACTTTCTTTGCTGTCCTGCACAGTATCTGCTATCTCAGGATGGCTAGTCACCCCTCTAAATAGATTCCATGTGATTGAGGAACTGATTATTTAATTAATTTAAATATGCACGCATAACTAGTGACTACAATAGTGGACATCCTTTCTCTTCTTCCCTCAAGTAAAAGGGAAGTTATTCTAAAGATACTGCCCTCTACTTTTCAATTTAAATGACTAATTTATTTAATCAGTCGAACTTATCAATTCAATTTTTTTTTTGGTCCCTTGGTTTGCTGTCTTGCATTCCACTGCAGCCCTTACCATTACTCTGCATAACTTTAAATTAAACATGTGTAATATATGTTGAATCCCCGATACTCCGCAGTCTTCTATCTAAAGTAACTAACAGGAAAAGTGTCTGGTAATGTTCCTGTGTGTCTCTTAGATGTCTTATTTACTAAAATCATCCCCTGGTGCTTCAGTTCAGGCTTAAGAGCTTTTCCTTGCTATGCATGACACCTTGGTCCATAACACAATACCATTTAATGTTTCCCTAACATACATAATAGCTCTTAGCACCACTTAATCTACCTCTTGTGTTCTCTATAATCCCACTAAAACATGTAAAGAAAAGAAACTAGAATTCAACTATCCTGCAGTTTAGAAGCTGCTAACACATAGAAGCCTCTCAACAAATGAAGAGGTGATTGAAAAAAATGTAATCTCGTGTACCCACTAAAAATCATGATTTTTACCAAAAGAATTGAATAAATGGACTCATTTTATTGGATGATGAATAAAAACACTTTAAATAAAGATTTCTGGCAACTATTCTGGATGCTTGGGAATTACAGACTGTTCTCTAAACAGAGAAATACTGCTGCGGCCTGTCACGTAACCATGCAGAGCCCAGACAGATAACATATATATCCCCAGTCTCTTTCTGATGAGGATTTGTATTCTTCACTAGAACTGAATTCAGTCTGTGGGTCATTTTTGGGGTGATAATTAGTAATTTCATCACAGATTTGGAGCTGTGAAGCTCTTAACTCCAGTTTCACAGGTTTTATTAGAGCTTACGCTTTGAGATTTTTAGGAGGTAGCTCTTTCGATTAGTTAGTAAATTTTGAAATAAAGGTGTTGCTGTTCTAATAGCTTGTGCTTGCTTAATCAAACAGAGTAGAATTTGGGTAATTCCTAGTAGAATTTTGAGAGGGTTTTATGAATGCACACAGAATCCAATTTCAGACGGTAGTTAAATATCTGTCATTGCTATATTTTTGTAATAGGAACAGCTAAAGTTTGTTTGAATTTTCTGATTTTTTTCTGAAAGAAGAAAAATATATAACTATTTGAATCTTAGCTTCTGTGGAGTGGAGCCGGCACTTGTTTGTTCTCCGATGTCAGTTCTCTCTTCATACATTTTATGAACAATGTGCTTTAAAATTTTAAGGCAGAATGCTAAGATGGAAAATATTTACTACAGGCTCTTAAGAGAAGAATGGCTTCTTTGTTTTTGGGAGAAATGTTGAAAATTACTTATTTGCACTTCATTATTACTATTTTAAAGGAAATAACAATCATTCAATGGCAATCTTCAGCTCATCATTTTTAAATAGTGGCTTTCTCAAATGATAAGAATGACAAAACAGCGGGCCGGAGATGTAGCTCAGTGGTTAGAGCACTTGCCTCAGAAGCACAAGGCCCTGAGTTCGATCCCCAGCGCACAAAAAAAACAAAACCGACAAATCATAATAGCCCATAATTTTGAAATCTTTCCTTTCCACATATCTTTGTTAAATGCTCTAGTACCTTATGCAACAATACACAAGTTAAATATTCATCATTTTTTATAAGGATATTGCGCTTACATAACTTTACAAAAATGTAAAAATTAGGCATTTTGATTATCAGTCTGTTAAATTTGGTTCCGGTACCCCTGCCATTAATCACTAAGAAACATTGTTTGTTCTATTCTTAACTTCTCCTGTGTAAAAGACATTTGTCTTTGAAATTTTTTCTTCAATGGAAATATTATATTGTTTTTATTGCCATAGTTTTATCAATGATGAAGTTATAGAACATCTGGTAATGTAAGTCTCTCCTCTTCAAATCTGGTAGGGTAAATCTTTTGCCATTTTTCCTTTTTCTAATGTGGTCATATTATAATCCACTACTTATTGTTTATCATACATAGGCTAAATTAATTCCATAGTATAATCTGCAAAGATTCTTATCAGGATTGTATTGAACTTGTAAATTGTCTTCGATAAAATGCATATTTATATAATTTTGAAACTTCATATGCTAAAGTATAAGTCTTTTCTTTAAGACAATTTACATGCTTTTAAAAAATCCAATACTATTGTTATTTACTTTATTATTCAAATCATTCAAACATTCCAATTTTGTCTCTCAGGAACACTTTCTGTTGGCTGTTGTCATCACTTTGAAATACCTCCCTATGTTTTGGATTGCTTTCTGACACCACAAGATGTTCCAGAATCTCTACCTATTTTCCACAGATATCTGGTTCTGAGTTTGTGTGCAAATATTAAATTTTATTTTAGAGTGTAAATCTTATTTGTAATCATTTGTTTATTTAGTTAGGATTTTTTGTTTGTTTTAAGACAATGTCTCACTATGTAGTTCAGAGTGTCCTTGAACTCACTATGTGGGTCATCCTGGCCTTGAACTTGCAGAGATCTTCCTGCCTCAGCCTCCTGAGTGTTGGGATTAAAGGTCTGTGCCACTATGCCTGGGCAAAGTACAAATCTTGGAAAAAGTTTTAAAGGGTATTTTTTACTCTAATGTGCATTGTAAAATGTTTTCTTAAATACTTTTCATCTTAATCTCAGTTTGTTACTAATTTCTCTTTTTCCCTTTTACATAAAATCTAAGGATACTAATGTGATTTTTAATGATATGGGATATATGGCTGGAAAATGTCAAAACCCTAGAGATGACTCACTTCAATCTTTGCTCTCTGTCCTACCTCTGAGCCTGCCAAAGGGGGCAATACGAAGCATTTGCTTATCATGGGGTCCCGCACTTACAATTCAGTTTTTTCTAACCCATGGTGCCCGGGGCTTCTGTAGCTTGTTGAAAGCTAACACTGGAAAATGGAGGCCACCTCACCCTTCCAAGTTCACTTACCTGATACCTGGTAAAATGAGAGTCACACTCAGAGCTGTCATGCTTTAAATGCTGGCTTACATTTGCATCGCAAAAATAGGAGTGATCTTCTGAGATATTAAATTTTGGTTGGAAGATACTAGCAAGTGAGTATCAAGAATCTTAGTTTTTTTATATACCTAGAAGTCAGTAACTTCAGGGAAATATGAATTATATAAACTTTACTTAAATTTGTTAAATAAAGGTAAATTCATTTTGTTTGCTTCTTCATATGAACTTCCTAATTCAAAATAATAATGATAGTCGATTGCTAAAGATCTATGGTCAAAGAGGAATAGACATATAGATAGCTATGTATTATGTGACCTATATCTATATTGGTACATCATACCTATTACTTTTTGAATTTATAATAGTTCCCATGTCGTAGTAAGTGTGATCCTTTTCACAGTGGTAATATTTGAGTTTGGCACCTCATTCAAAATGCAAGTCTCTACAGAAGTTTTTTGGAAGTGTCTCCAAATACAAAGTTATCAACTCCACAACTTGCAAATCATAGAGAAGTAAAATGTCCAATGTTCTTCAAGAATAGTATAAATATTGCAGCATGACTTTTACCACGTATTTTACCAGTGACATTTTTTCCTGTTTAATCTTCTCATCTTTTAAATGGTTTGTGAAATAAAACTTGGAAAAAATCTTTGAAATAATAACTACCCACAAAGGCAAATGTAAAGATTTAAGTCAGACATTACAAGTCACGCCGCCAACAGCCTACTGTTTGGCCCAGAATGACTGCTGTGCTGATGGTAAGAGCAGCTGCCGAACTTTATCATTATGGCCATACGTATCATAATCATTACTGACATTAAGATTGATCACAACCACCTATATATGTGCCTGTCTGTTACCCAGGATTTTATTCTTTCTTTGTAAAATTGCTCCAGCTTGTTTGGTATAGATACACTGAGAGATCCCTGCACGTGCTTTGATAAGACCTGAATTTTCTATCTATGATGCTAACAGTGACTGAAGAAGGGACAAGCAACACCTTCACTCAGCAGCACTTTATAACACAGTGTCGGAGAGAACAATTTCCTCCCCCATGACAGTTTTATTATTGCAGCATTCATCTCAACAGCAGAATAAATACAGCCTTCATAAGAAGTGCTCCAGATAGGTCAGCAAGTACTACACTGACTTCTGACACAGGGAACACTAGTATTAGGAATGTAATATTGTCATGTTTGTTTTGTGCCTTTTAAAACCAGCTAGGATATTGAATATAAAGCTGTGTCGTAGAAATGTTAATCGTCTGTTAAACTATATTAACATAAAGAAGGCTTTCTTTCATTTCTCTAGCTCTTGTTCGCTTTCTCTTTGTTGTACAGCTATTCAGGCTACTGATGCTACGTTCTTCACAATAAGATGCATGTGACTTCTGCATGAGATTAGAAATCAAGATGTGGCCTGCCGTAAAATATTCACAAAAACACTTAAGGTGAACTTTTATTTTTCAAACATGAAGGTAAACTTTGCCTTGAAAAAGGGTAAGGCAAAAAAATCAAAATCATTCTTAACAGTCTAATTTAATCATCTTCTTAATTCTATTCTTAGCAAACACCCCTCCTGTTAAAGTCGCCAATTTTAGGAATATGTACTTACTGAGACAGCTATCACATATTAGCTACATTATTTACCGTTGAGTTGTTGTTTGGATCTGCTGTAGTTTTGATCTGCCATCTTATCAACCATGAGACCTAGACAAATTATTGAATTTATCTTTAATCCATTCATTGCAGTTATTCATTGAGCTTCCACCATGGGCTAGATACCACTCTTTTTGGGGTACTCAACAGTCAAGGAAAGAGAAAAGAGGTAAAACTCTACATCCAAATTATGGTTATGTATTAGTGGAAAGATATTAACAAATTATAAAGAACTGTGTGGCAGGTTGTGTGTTATAGTCAGGGTTCTCCACACACACACACACACACACACACACACACACACACACACACGGAGAGGGAGAAGGGGAAAGGGTGATTTTAATTTACACGATTATGACGGCAGTTGGCAAACCAACATCTGGGGTGGAAGGGCAGGCTGGAGACCTGGAGAGCAGCTGTAGCTCAAGTCCAAATGCTGTCAAGTGTATAACATTTCTACTTCTTGGGGAAGAAGTCAGTATTTTACTTAGGGTCTTGCTTTAAGTGATTCAATGAGGGTCACTCACATAATGGGAGGTAATCTGCTTAACTCTATTAATTTAAAAAATAACCTCAAATCCAAAAAAAAAAAAAAAACTTTCAGAATTATCTTGACAGGCTGACCAAATGTCTACTGTGGCCTATCCAAGTTAAAACACATAATTATGCGTCATAAATCCATACTTTCTCATGTTAGCACCCAGATTCATTTCCTCAATCCATAATCTCTGAAAAAACACAACAAGGTTAAGATTCTGCCTAACATGCTAAAATGGTCCAACCATCCTGCAGACAACTGAAAGCGCAGTAATCGTTCCCCAGTAAAGCATAGGAAATCCTTAGCTAGTGATCACTATTGTATTTGATATCCACAGTAAGTTGAATGCTACAGTATAAAATCATCAGTCCAATATTTTCCATTATAATGGGATCTGATAAGGATGAAAACAAAGGCAGTTGCCACACACACACACACACACACACACACACACACATTCTTAAGAAAATAAAAATCCTTTGTAGTCATGACTATTACAGTTGTCATTTCTGTAAATCATCACATGGTCATACACAGCTGGTATATATAACTACCTTCTACTACTCATTCCTCAACAACCTCAAGTGGCTGTGAGTCTTTTCCCGGTGAGGTGATCCAAACCTTCCTTTCTAAAGGATCTGAGTCTGGTAGTCCTCCCTAAATTGGATTGTTCTAGTTTTCTTTTGACTTCAATTTTAAATCATAATAATACTAAACAACACCTAAATAATCTTTTGTATTGCACACATATTCTTTCTTACTTTCATTGTGATTGACAGGTTAATTTCTCCAAAGTAACTAAGATCAGTCACCCAAACCAGCAGTATAGGTGGCTTCTCTGCCTATTCATTCAAAAGCATAAGCCCAAAATGACCCAGTGGCAATCTTAACTTCCAGGTTAATGGCATTGTATTAGTTACTTTTCTAGAGTCAGCCGTCCTCAAGAGAGCAGATTTAACACAGGACAATTACAAGTTACAACATCCACACACACAAGCCAAATGCAAGAAGAGTGCAGAACATTCTATGCACTGCAGACCTGAAAGATCCAATCAAGGGCTGGGAGCCCGTGGCAATGTCCCACGTAACTGTGTTTGCACTAAAAGGCTAAAGAGTCTATACTGGAGCCAGGATATGATGCTCACAGTGGAGACAGAGCTTCGTCAAAGCAAATGTCAACCATCTGTGTGATGACAGCAAGGCTCTGAGCTCTTCCTCGGGGAGCAGAACAGAGAAACCAGGGGCAACAGAGCTTCTCCTGGGAAACAGCCACACCCTAGCTTCTGCTCCCATTCTCTTTCACATCGTGTGGGCAACAATCCTCAGGTGGATCTTCTACACCCAGAACCACACCAGCTCACTCCAGCTGGACTCTCCTGCTCAAGCTGACCATGTCAGTCCACCACGGGCATCATTGTTGTTTTTCTGGTAGAAACACTCCTGCTTTTGAAATTAAGACCTTGAAGCTGACGGAATGTATCTTTCCATTGGTAAGACTGAAAATTTTGCTAGTGAATCACTACAGGTAATAATGAGTGGTGGCATTCCCATTGCCACCCCTTGAATACTAGACTCATGAATACTTACTATGAGGGAAATACCACCATGTAATAGATGTTGCTATGGAGCTTATAAAACTTCCTAGAGAACCTGATCCACTCACACAAGACAGTTGTAGCTAGATGTCACTATGGCTGAGTCCACAAAAAGCCATTCCACTACTCTGTCAACCCAACTGCTTCAAGATGATGGAGAACATACTAACACTAGTGAATTTTATGATCATGGGTCCACTGCCACAGTTCACTTGCTATGGAACAATTTCCTTGATCATAAGCAAAGAGAGTATGATGATAGATAAGACATTGTATAATTCACAGATGGTAATTTTGGAAGAAACATTCCATGCATGGAAGGTAAATCAATACCCAGAGTGTGAATACTGTCCTTTCCCTGATCATAGCGACCCACCAGGCTACCAGGTCCTCAGATAGTGACTGATCACTCTTAGGAATGATCTCGTAGTTGGCACTGAATGTTGGTTTCTACTGTTGGACAGTGGATACTCAGCGTGGCCAGAGCTAGGTGGGTGTCAATAAGTCCACATTTGTTGAAGAATAGCCTCCATTCTTTCTGCACATTCTAAATGGGGGAGCTAGGTGAGTTGAATGGGGATGTGATAGGAATCATACACTCTTCAAATTCTTAACGCTGGCACCAATCTCTACAGTCCACCTAGGATATGATAAGGTTTTTATTTCATTAATTCTCTTGGTGAAGGTAATGCTAGTGGCTTTCGATTGGCTTTCACCACAACAGTAACTCGCATTCCACATTATGGAGAGTAAATGCTTTAATCAAAATTTACTAAGTTAGATGATGATTTACTCTTAAACATATCCTTACAGAAACATCCAGGATGTAACCAAATATATTGTTGCACAATATCACTAAATTGGCATATAATATTATCACATCATAGAAAAAAATTGCCACTTAGCAATTTAAGTGAAAACACATGCAGTGTCAATGTGCTACCAATAAAATGTCATTCATCTCCTTTTGTGTCTGAAAGAAGTGACTGCTACTTATTTTCATCAGTCATGACGTTATTGTTATTCACCCTTCCCACAGACAAGATTTAGTGAGATATCCAATCACAAATCACAAAATCATCTCCACTTTCTGAAATTGTCTAATCTAGAGCAAGCCCGCATTTCCTTGGACCCACATCCAAATCAGCGAACCAAAGTCTAAATATTGTGCAATTTCCTATAGCACATCTTTTCTCTCTCAATGAGTAATAAATCCAACTTTTTCGATGGCAGGTGTGCTCCTGGTGGGCTTTGGCTGGAAGATAGTACCCGAAATAATACTGTCAAGTAAGTGCATATATTTGATGGTCTGAAAATGAAAACTGTGGAGGAAAGTGTGGTGGCACATGCCTGTAATCTTAGCACTTGCCAGACTGAGGAAGAAGGGTTTCGAGTTTGAGACCACCCTGAGCTACATGGGGAATTCATGTCCAGCCTGAACTACATAAAAACCTTGCTAGAAAATAAAATGGAAAAGGAAAAAGAATCAAAGCTGCACTAGGAAATAATTAGTGGTGGTTGAGGATTTAGCTCAAGTGGTAGGATGCTTGCCTAGCAAGTGCAAGGCCCTGAATTTGATCCCTAGCACCACCCCAAAGGAAATCATTAGTGATTTACGAATAGCAGAATATAATCTGTTAAAGAGACTGTAACAAGATATTACTGAGATGGGGTTAATAAAAATATAGATATGGTACTTGATGCCAAAATATTTGTATTTTATCCTAACACAAAGAAAGCAAATAAAACTGTTAAAAAAATAACAGAACAAAATTTAAGAAAGATCACATTAGTAACACTAGGACCCCGGATAGTACTTGCTTTCCCTCTGGATTATGTTGTCTGCTTCAGGACTGGTTACTATCCTGAAGATGGATGCCATCACCTCAGTTTTTATAAAGAGCAGCTGAGTCCAGAAAGCCCATGTCCAGTTATGTCCATATGCATGAAATCGAGACCAGTATGAAGTAGATGGGTAATGCGAATTGATTGTAGGATCACATTTCTTCTTCCAGAGAATTAGAACTGGATCAATAATTAAAAAAAACATTTAAAAAGCTCTTACATACATTAGATGATGATGGGACATCAAATTATTGGAGTGTGTAGAACAGTAGAACAACAGAGTCTATTTTAAAGAGAGAAACCGATGTTCCAAGAATTGAGTGTAAATTTGCTAGGAACTTTTTAAAAACTCTCTTTTGAATTCCCAGGCTCTACTCTTGATCTCTTTGTGCTCTGCGAATGGCCTTGTTATTTCATCAAATTCCTTTTTCTTCCAATTGAATATAATTGAGTTTCTTCTCTACATCCCTGCTATTTCAAAGAGTAAGAGTGCTCGAGGTGTCCTCGACTTCATTTTTTGTACCTTCCTTTTGCTTTAACAAATAATTTATTCCTTTTTTCTCTTGAATTTTTGTGTATCTGTATCTGAAAAGATACAGCCAGCTAAGTAGTCAAAAGAGAAGGTTACCACTATTACTAAGCAATTTTTATGGCCGAGAGACAGCCCTGACCTTTGAAAGATAATCCTGGAAATCTGTGTAACAATAACTATCACTATAATAATTTAAAATTGTTGGAAAAATGCAGTCAGATTTGAACCAAATATTTCGAATTCAGCATTTCAAAAATTACAGTTATGAATCTGCTTTCTGATAACATAAACCTGAGAATATAATTTTTTGTATTGTGGTGCTAAGGAGATCAGATACTTAATTTTAAAAGGCCAAAAGTTAGATAAGAACTATATAAACATTGGGGCTGGAGATTTGTCTCAGTGGTTAGAGTGTTTGCTTCGCAAGCACAAGGTCCTGAGTTCGATCCCCGGCACCAAAACAAGACAAAACAAACAAACAAAAAAACCCCAACTATATAAACATTAAAATCTCACTTCAGTTGCATTCTATTCTACTAATATTCGTAAAACATCAATCAACCAACATTCCAATTTTCAAAGAGAGCACATAGAAAAGTTATGAGCAATTATAGAATCATATAAGAAGGGTAAGATGAAGTGAATGGGTTTGGAAGAGAAGCAAAAAGAAAATTGTTTCAGATAATTTAGCAATGTGGAACATAGAATATGATCGCATAATTCTGGTTATGTTGTACTTCTGAAAAACTGAGTTTGGAGATAAAAGATTATTTAAATTCTCATCTACTGCTGTAAACTAGGCAACCACATGCAGATCATTTAGCTTCTGCGTGACTGAGTCTCATCATCTGGAAAATAGGGTAACTACTTAAAAGAGTTGTTGAGCATTTTCAATTAGAAAATGAATGTGACAGTCATTCTGTTGACTGGCAAGCACTAATTAAATGACACTGTTGTTTCTAAAATTAGTATAATTAAGTGGATATTGTTAAAAATTATAAGGACCCCAGCCTCAGTAGTTGTGAAATAGCTACTGGAAATGATGCAGTATTTAGTACTAAAGAAAGTTAGGTCTCTGCCTTCACTACAGATGAATCAGGAAAATAACTTTTAAAAAACAATCCCTGCCAACAGAGAAGAGAAATGACAGGTTGGTGAATTTTATTTAGTGCGCAGCTATGTAACTATGGAAAAGATAAACCAACAGAACATGTATCTAAGAAAAAGGATATGCCCAGAGATGTGTAAAGAGTTGGAATCCATATTCAGAGTAAAAATGAATCATATACTACACAAAATGCAACAAATTGTTTTGGGGGTAGGGTGGGGCTCGAACTCTGGGCCTTGTGCTTGTTAGAAAAGCTCTCTACCACTTGAGCTAAATCTCCAGCCCAACAAACTGTAAAAGGGGGAGGAGAAACCCCCAATTTAAAGGGTAAGCGTATCACTGATGCAAATTCAGACAACAAGTAAGGCCAAGCACATCCAGGTATAACGATCTGTTAAAATATAATTCAAAATATTCGTTAATTAAAGGGAAATTCATATGATTGAAAGAACAGATACAAAACATAGTCAATAAAATTTAACGTATGTTTATGATTTAAATAAGTACTTTAACAAACTAAGGAAATAAAAAAGTCATTTACAGTAAAACCCTGTTCTACTATCCTAAGTATTTATAATGAAAAATAGGGGCAATAAATGATAATTGCTATTTCCTTATCTCCTCAGCCTTGTACTGGGGATTACAACAAATAAAATAGGACAAGACAGATAAATTTTAACAAAAGTTCTATTAGTTACAAAAATATCACCATCATAGCTTAATTTCTTCATATAAACTATTCAAATTATAAAGGATTTTAGGGGCTTTGGATTTATATCTAAACATTAGCAACATCTAATTAGTAATAAAAATGAAAAAGAATTACTTTAACAACCATGTGTATATAAAATAGTATGTTTTTAAAAAGATACTAAGCCATCTTTTAGAGAAAATTAAAATGTTCAAGTACATAGACTAGCCCTTAAACAGATGGAGATTTGTGTCTTAATACAGAAAAACTCAATGTCTTAAAGGTACCGAGTTCATTCAAATTAGCTTATGAATGAAATATCATTTTAATCACATTCCTACAACAATTGTGTATGAAAGCAAATGCAATAGTACTTAGAGATGAGTTGCTAAGCAGCAGTGTGTAATCTAGTCTTCTATTACTAGTGTGTGGTTAGTAAGGACATGACTGAGTCCACTATCTTTATAAATGTCATAATAGAACACCCAAAACAAAATCATCATATATTCTGGTAAAGGAGATTTTATGCAACATAATGCTTAGGATGTCCCTGGTCAGCTAAGATTTCCTTTGGCAAGCCTGTAATTTAGGTCTCTGAGCCATGACTGCACAACAACCGTATGCTTATCTTAGTACAACATGAAGACATTTCATGACTTCACACCTTGGTTAGGGAACTTAACGTACTTAACTGGGCCCAGAGAGTGCTGACGTTGAAAGAAAGCACCGTGGTAGCGCTGGTGGAATTAGATTTTTCCAGTCCATTATATCCTTTGGATGATTAGTCGTATTTGATACTGGGTAAAGTTTTTGACTCATGTAAATTTGATACAACAATCTAGTCCTTCATAGTAATACAAAATCAGAAATCGGTGTTCAAGAGTAAAGGAGAACATGGTTGTGCATATATCACTGTGATATGATGATTTTAATTCTTCCGGGAAGGTACCAAGCAGAGGAATAGCTGGGTCAAATGGAACCTCTAGTTGTAGTTTTCTGAGGAATCTCCACACTGATTTCCACAGTGGTTGGACCAGTCTACATTCCCACCAACAGTGGAGGAGGGTTCCTTTTTCCCCGCAGCCCCGCCAGCACTTGTTATTGGTTA
>PVJO010010212.1:43234-65336 GCA_004026905.1 Hystrix cristata
ATGATGTTGAACATTTTTTCATATATTTATTTGCTATTTTTATTTCTTCATCTGAGAAATGTTTATTCATTTCAGATGCCCATTTTTGGATAGGGTCTTTAAATTTGGGGGGTTTGATCTTTTTGAGTTCTTTATATATTCTGGATGTTAGACCTTTGTCTGAGGGACAGCTGGCAAAAATTTTCTCCCAGTTTGTGATATTTGTAATAGCTAAGTCTTGGAAACAACCTAAATGCCCAACAACTGATGAGTGGCTAAAAAAGATGTGGTATTTCTACACAATGGAGTACTACACCACCATTAAAAAGGATAAAAGTCATTTGTATGTAAATGGATGTTCATTGAGAACATACTCTTAAGTGAAATAAATCAGACACTTATTAGTACACATCGAATTGTTTCTCTGATATGAGAAACCATAAGTGTAAATAAGGACAAAGGCGTAGAATAGATATTTTGTTAAAAAAAAAAGAGAGATAGTATTCAAAAGAGAGAACTAGATATGGAAAAGGGGGACAAAGAAGAAGGTTAAAAGAAAAGTAAGCAAATAGGGAGGGATGGGTGAATGGAAGAGAGGGGAGGGGAAGGGGGCAGAGGGGGGAAAACCAAGATGTATCATGTACAGGTACAAAATAACCATGTTGATTATGATCATTATGTATACAATGTACCAATACATGTTCTTGGTAAAAAAATAAAATAAAATAAAATAAAATAAAATAAAATAAAGAGTAAAGGAGAAAAGTAGCATACATATTGTTTAGAAAATAAAGAAGTATTGAGTGGCTCTGGCAAATACCAAAGCTAATTTTAAATCCATTGTAATAAAATAAGGTAATATTGAGTAAAACAAGCAAAACAGAGGTAAAAACGGTATTGTAGATCACATGAAAATCAATAACTTCTGTCCACAAATGATAGAACCCAGAGAGTAAAGGTTAAGCCTCACAAGGGGAGAAAATGGGGCTGGAAATGTCAACCCCTAGAACAACACACACACACACAGACACACACACACACACACACAGAGACACACACACACACACACAGAATGGGAGAAAATATTTGTAGGGCCGTATTATCAAAATTTTATGCAATTGCCCACTCACTGAGAAAATTAATCGCTTTGGAGTTTTCACTTTTGAGATTAATCACTTCGGAGATTTTTAGTCAAAACCATATTTGGTAGTATACTTTTTAAGACACACATTTATAAAACACTTCCCTCTTTTTAAAAGACTTATTAGAGAGTCATTTTCAATTTATTAAGAATATTAGAAGAAAACATCAGATGGATTTTTAAATAATTTATGATAATTCTCAAATATTTATCAGAATATATTCACAATTCCAAAAACAACTTATTGCTATGAATTATAACATTAAAAGAAAATATTCACTTCTCACTAGCAGTGTACTGTCTGTGTGTTTTTAGGTATAGTTGGTTTAATGCTTCCAAGATATGCTACATTTAGATGGTTTCCATGGAAACAATTTCTGCCAAACCTTAGGTGAAAATGAAAGTTAATTTTAAGTGAGTTGAAAGAGCAGAGATTCCATAAAACAAATTATTATCATCTCTATCTAGTTAATCAGCTTTAAACTTGCTAAAATCCTTATTTTTCTTCTTTCTGTTCTCTTCTATGTCTATTTCTTCTTCTACCTCCTGCCTCCTTTCCCTTTTCTTGTCTACCTCACTGTATTTCCTTTCTTTTTATTCACATCATTAGCCTTGCCCTGCCACTCTTCCATCTACCTCTTGATGAAAAAAGAATTAGTATGGATGTCTAAATATCTGGGAAGTAGTTGTACTTTTCTAAACTTCATATGTACTTGTTTGTATTACATATAATTAATATAGACAGAGATAATTTTGGGAGTAATTTTTCCTAGGTGAAAATTTCTTGTTTCTTTTTAAAAATTTTTGATAAAATATTATTTTCTTTTATTGTTAGTGCCTCTTAATTGTACAAAACATTGGGTTTAAATATGTATAATCTATTTTGATCATGTTCATCTCCCAATCAATCTTAACCTTAACCTTAGTGTAGAAAAAGAGATTTCAGAGATTTGCCTGATAGCAGCTAGATGTGCGTATGTGCGTGCGTGCGTGTGTGCGTGTGTGCGTGAGTGTGTGTGTGTGTTGGAGTTGCTGCAACACGGTACAGTCAGATGCCTGCTTGGGTAAGAGCAATGGGGAGGAGGCTGGCTACGTTGGGTTGTTCCAGTAGTGGGGAGATCTCCTCTTTGGGACAGAGGTCACATGAACTGACGGCAAAAGAAAAATGCACATTTCTGTGGAATGGAAGTGGTGTAGGAAAGACTAGATAAAAGACAGTGAGAGAAATAATACTTTGTGGAGCATGGAGCCTCGAGAGAGAAGCTGTGTTTGGAGGTGAAACTGGGTTCAAGGGTGAATCCTAGGTAGACAAACAAATAATTCCTAGTTTAGAAAATTCTCAGAAATAGATGTGATCTGCAAAGAATTTATAATATCACCCCAAGCAAAGCAGAATCACATCTATACATGTGCCTTAATTGGGTACCAGAGACAGATTTCAAAGAGTACCAACGGAGTGTGATGGATTGTGTCCTTTATTCTTCTTGTCCAGTTAAATAGTGAAAGAATCAAAACTGAAGCTCAGTTAGGAAGTTGGCAGAAACAGAGAAAATAGAAAAAAAAAGTCATTTTTGTCTGCAATTTTCAACACTTTTCTCTTTCAGTAAGTCTGAGCAGGTTAAAAGAAGTTTTAATTTTAAATTATTTTCGAGAATTAGACATCTTTAAATAATTCTCCTTAGTAGAAGGACCCAACACCAAAGACTATTTTTTTCCTTAATGACCTAAGATCACTTAGCAAGTTGAGATACCCTTGATTAAGTAGTAACTCAGGGACAGAAATAAAACGCTCAACCCAGAGAGACATTCAGAAAGAACTGGGTACCGTGATGGACAGCTGGGTGGCTGAGGTGGAGTAATTTGATGATAATATCCTCCTTGTGTTCTTTAAATTCACAAACCTGCTATACCATTTCATTTCAAGCCATCAAACTTTTAGCAATCTCCAGCAAAGTGTTCATCTGTTATTTTAGAATGCAATGATTTATTTTTCTAAACCCTAAATTTGGGGTCCCAGCGTGACATTTTTTTAACATCTCTTAAAATTTATTTATGGTAAAAGTTTTGTATTTTATAGATTGCAAAGTACCAAGTGCTGGTAAATGATAATTATCCTAATCTATTATTTCCATAAATGTGGGCTTCTGGATAATACTTATTTTTAGTGTTAATTTACTAACACAGTGAGCATAATATAATCAATAATACAGCATGCTACTGTTAATACTGACAAAGTGAAATGCAATATTTGCAAAAATTCTGAGTAAAATCACTCATATGTAAGAAAGGCCACATTTCCAGACCAATACTTCAAATTAGTATTTACATTATAAAAGAATCATTACTCTTCATAATACACAGCAAGTCATTCAGAAAGTGCCTAATGGATGTGAACATGCATCACTTTTCTGAAATATATTTAGTAAGTAAATAGAGGTTTAGCTTAACATTGCGGCCAGCAATTTAATAAACAGCAGTTAATCAAACCCCATTGATATGATAAATATTCACTTATTGCACATGGGAAAATAAAATTAAAACTTTTGTACACCAAATGTGCCATTTGCATAAAGCTCCTCTTAATTTCCTTATTTGATTATTCCAACGCATGTTTCTCAGGGAATTAATATTACTTTCCTTGGAAAATAAAGAATACAGAGCATGTCAGATTCCTCCAGTCTCATTTGACTTGATGTTTATACAACCGTAACTATACAGAGCTCGAGCTCCCCAAAACTTCTTTCTTTCTTGGCTCTAAAAACACTGCTTTCTCCTGGTATTTCTACCACTCGGGGAGGTTTCTCTTGGACGGGACCCTGTCAGCTGTTTTTGATAACTTTCCTCAAGTGACTGGGAGCAAGAAAACAGCATCTATTATCACTGACTCTACTGTTAATATGTTGTAGGTCCTAGGTAGTGCAATATGTCAAGAAAAAATGTAAAATACATAAATGTAGAAAATACATATGGTATTATACCTGGGTGATACTGGGAATGTAGAAAAAATTTTTAAAATGTGTCATAAAATTAAATATGTTTCTATCAGAAACAAAGGACTAAGAAATGAACTTTAAGAAGTACCATTATAATAATACCAACTGACTCAAATAAACAAAGAAAATTAGTAGAAGTCCTATGAGCTTCTAAAAACTGCAATAATTTATTATTAAGAAGAATTAGAGGACTTTAAAATGAATACATGGTGTTATGATACAGCCCTCCTCAAAACTGTTCTATAGAGTTGATGTTGGCATCCCCTCAGAGGAGTTCTGGAAATTAAAAATGTAATTTTTTGTTTTGTTTTGTTTTGGATGCTGGGGATCGAACTCAGGGCTTTGCATTTGGTAGGGAAGTGCTCCACCACTGAGGTAAATCCTTCACCCCCCAAAAAAATTTAATTCTAAAATGCGTGATGGGATGCAAAGTCAAGTGCTAAGGTAAACTTGAAAATGTAGAAGAAACTTGGGTGTTCCCCCTAGAGTGTATTACAAATTTATTAAAACGACAGTTTTAAATTCTCTTGTGTCCATTCAATTCTCAGTTAACATCCCAAACAACTTTACATATCTCAAAACTTTCATCAAATTTTGGGCTTAAACTGTCAAATATAAATTAAATAATTTAAGAAAAACATTTACGTTTATGTGAGTATTTTGGGTTTGTTTCTCTTCATTCTGAATATCCAAGATTCCCTTTAACGGTATTTTTTTCGGCCTGAAGAACTCTCATTAGTACTTCCTACAGAACACGTGTGCTGGAACAGAATTCTTGTTCCCTTCGTTTCACTTCTTTCATTTCATTTTCATTCGTGTGTGCTTCCCTTTTTGAAGATTAGTTCCTTTTTATCATAGTGGAATGAAAATCCCTCAGAAGATGTTCCTAAATTACTTGCTATTTGCTTACAGATGCTCCTTCCTTTCTCCTCAAAGGAGAAAGTCTATATTATTTTCCTATCTCTGTTATTTAGCACAATGCCTGATAATCACGTGGAATTCAAACACTATTTGATGGACGAATAAATGATTAAGATGTACAGAAGTGTGTACATCCAACTTCAAAACATATGATATATCCATTATGGTAGTTTATTGAAGAATTTATTAGAAATGTATTTTATTTCCTAGAATGTTAAATACATGCACAGCAAAGCGTCTCCCCATGTGGTCCTTCTAGAGTGTCTCCACCCACGGAACCCGTCCCCCGCTCCTTCTGCCCTCATTCTCACCAGACGGCCTTACGATGACATTCATTCCTGAGCCGTGACCCAGAGAGCATGGATTTTTATCTCTTTTTTTTCTTAATTTTTGGCAGATAATTTTAATGATAAACATTCATTTGTGCATATGTCCTTCAACTGAGTAAGACAGAAATTCCTAAATAGTAGAGGGGAGAGTTAGTTTTCTTTACATGTTTATTTGTTGCTGCATGCCTTACTTACCATTATCTCTTTATATTATCATGATTCTAGGCAATTTTCTGACAACTTCCATTTTTATACATGGAGAAGTTGAGGCACAAGAGACTGAGCATCAAGAGCTGCCAAGTGTAGAGTGAGGATCTGAGAGGACAGATGCCTGCCACTCAAGTTTGCCCCGGTGGGCCATGTTATACCTCTGCAACCTGGATCAGCAGGTGTCGCTGGGGAGATTACTATACGCACCATAAATCTTAAGGGAATTAGACCGAAGGCAGACACTGAGGGTATCAGTTCAAATGAAAAGATAGGAATGGTAACTGAGGGCCAGGATCCCCTGATAGAAAAATATTTATGAGAACTAGGACTAGGATGGAATCTGCAAGAGAAATTTGGAAATATCAGCCACTTTTTACTTTCTACTACCAACCACTTTTTAGTTTCTGTTCTTTCTACTGCTTTGTACCTGATTTGGGATCGTTTCCCACCATATATTATTTTTCTTTCCTTCTCTTGGCTCTTTTCTTTCTGTTTCACAATAAAGGGAGTAAGTACTTCTAGTTAAAAATCGAATCCACTTGTTGGAAATATTTTCTTAGTTTCTGTTTAGTATCACATTTTTATTTCATTTTCAACCATTTCAGAAGGCTAGTCTCAAATATTCAAAGTTCAAATTCAAATTATTTTCCTTTTGCTGAAATTTCTAATAAAAGTCATCCAGATACTGACAGTCAATAAGCCAAATTTCCTTTTCCATCCCTTACAACAATTTGGTAATATTTTATTAACACTGACACACTGATATTTTTCCTCAAATAGATCTATTCCTTTGGTCACACAATTGCAAAAGTTTCCTGGATTTTTTTCTTTCTCAGATTCTGACGTTAGTGGCTTCTTCTTGGGCATTTTACCCCGTCTTCCCTTGTTTAGTGGGTATGTTTCTAACCTATTTTCTAGATTTATTTTTTTTTATGCTAGTACTATACACAGGTCCCTTCTACTCCTATCCTTCATTGATTCTGTTCTCTAGACAACCCATAAATCCCTTGCAATGAATCTATACTTCTAAGCAATGACATGTTACATAATCAACCATGATTGACCTTTCTCACATTACATATTCTGTAATTTCAAATCTGACTCCAAATCTCAATGTCTACATTCACATTTCACTGAGCATTGTCCCAGCCATCTTTTGGAGAATTCAAATTAAGCATAGTGTAAACAGGATTCATCGTTCTCTGCCCTAAAACTTTCCCAACCATTTCTATTTTTATTAGTAATAATACTGATCTCATTCACTCAGTCTTGAAACCTCTGATTTAGTTTTGGTGTCTCTCCTTTAACATTTCTACTTTCACTTCAGAGGAATTCTTGAGTACACTTATTTCTGAGATATCCTTTCTTCTACTTTAGATGCAGCGAGGGGTTAACTGTTGGAAAGCAGAAGCTGGACTTGTTTCATGTCTTCGTTTTATCATTTAGTATGTGTATAAATTTGCATAAAGTACTTAATCTAGACAATTGAGGTAAGAAAATGTCACAAGATAACTGCAAATTCAAGTAAATAATAATGTGTGAAATAGCTGGCAAAACTCAGTAAATGTTAGCTGTACTGGTTACATTTTGGTTATCAGTTTTTACTCAGGTGTTTCTGTGGTCATCCCAAATGACGGTGTAGCCTACAAAGTCTTCCATGCACCAATTTGTCCTCCATAATCTGAGACAGGAGTTATTATTTCTCATTCATGAAATTTCCTTCCACATCCCTGAGCCTTTCTTCACTTCTTATGTAACACTGCCCCTGGGTAGGAGGACACTTGACTGTTAAACATGGCAATTTACACATTTTGCGGCGCTTAGAGCAACTACTCCTCTTGTGGATCAAGCTGACAGGCTGTGTACACTTATTCAGTGTCTTGAAACTGGTTGCATATATTCTCATAGGCCTGAAGTTCAATTAGGAGGTCGATTAGGTTTTCACATTGAGCTTAATCTAGCCAGTGTCAGCTAATTCATGCCAATAATTGTAATATTGCAGTCTATATCTGCCCCTTCAGTATCTTCTTTTTTAAAAGCTGAAAACATGAGCTCTTTTTCCAGTGCCATTTAGAGAAATCCACAGATACCACTATCAAAGCTCATCTTGCCATTCAAAAGAAAAATAAGACTTTTTTCACCCATTCATTTAACAAATAGGAGTTAAAGAAGAAAAGGATTACATGGTTGGGGGCAGCAGCGCCTAAGTAAGAGTCTGGTGAACAGTGCGTGATCAGTGATGCAGAATCACTTCACTGGGCTAATGCTGGTCTTCACAGATCCTCAGTCTAAACGGAAAGCCTTAAAGAGTCTTCACAAGGCTGAACTTTGCCACACCAGACAGATCAGACAAATGCAGAGTCTTAGGTTTTATATGTCTACTGCATTTAGGTTGTAAAGTTTCCGTCAAATTCATCACACCTTTCCCCATATTATAATTATATGGCTTTTCAATGTAGCTAAACAACAAGGGAGCAAGCTTTTTGATGAGAGACACTATATTTCAAATTGCTATACCAAAAACTTTTGCATCAACAAGAGTGCCAATAAATATTTAATGAATGAACTAATGCATAGCGGTGGAAACAGCATTATCCATTAAATCAAACAGGTATAAGTTCAATATCAGCTTCATCATTCACTAAGCAGGCTTCTTTCTCAAATAAAAAATGGGAATAATAATAATTGTGAGAATTAAAATAGAATAATACATGTGAATGCACAAATCACAGTTCCTGGTATGTGGTGGATGGTTATTTCATGTTGATGCATTCACATGTTGCCTAACTACTGGGTGAATAATTTGTGAAAATGTTTCATTCTAGGAAAAGTACAAGAGTCTATTGATTTTCATTACGAATTCTAAGTTGCCCAGAGTAAATGTTTGGTGAATTTACTCTGAAATCGACACTATGTTTTCTCTGTAGTGTCTAATTTGTATCAGTTAATATCTGCTATACAGTTCTACACTTGGAGCTGTCAGTTTATCAAAGAATTCATGTTGGCTGATAAATGCCCAAATTATTGCAATAAAGACTGTATTACAAGATATCACCATGTAGCACTAATGACCTTTAGTACGGCAGTAGGAGACGCTCAGTATGTTCTCAAATTTCCCTAACAAGATGACATTATTTAGATTTTTGTTTCAGTTGCTTAGTTACCAGTTCTACAAATCATTTCACTTTGTTTGTAAAAGACTTTTTTAAGGAAGTATTCACATTTTCACATTTTTCTTAAAAATGACACACATGCATATACACTGAATGAAGCAGTGTGTATTTTTAGGGAAGTTATGGTTTGAAGAAGGGGGATATGGGTGATTGGAGGGAATGATAATGTTTATACAAAATTCTGGAAAAGGAAAAGCTGATATTTATAGATAATGTTGGGCTAGTGGAGGTGAAGTACATAAGGTAGGCATTAACTACCCCAAGAACATCGACTGAAGTACTATAACATCGCTACAAACAAAA
The DNA here is from genome assembly GCA_004026905.1 of Hystrix cristata. Lineage (NCBI taxonomy): Eukaryota > Metazoa > Chordata > Mammalia > Rodentia > Hystricidae > Hystrix > Hystrix cristata. The sequence continues at coordinate 52,284 of PVJO010010212.1, forward strand.
ACAAGATTCATTACCTTTACATTAAAGGAGATAAATTCCTGTTTGCCACACTATTGTTTTCACACTGACTGCTAATTTAATTTTCTTGACTTTAAAATTTCTCCTCACCCAATTGTCTGGAAAATGAGTAAGGCACTTTCTAGTTTCTGAACATCAGTGAAGTCACATTTTTTCTGCAGATAGTAGAAATAACTCAGTACTTCTGACTTGATTTTAGAGTCCACATCTGAAACTGTCCCTAAAAGAAATGATGTATTTTTTCCTATTTTATTGTGACAAAATAGATATAACATTAAAATTTTAAGTCTACAGATACATGGCATTATATTTCTTGCAAAATCATCACCACCATCCATCTCTGGAACACTTTATGTTTTGGAAAACTAACAATCTATGCCTGTTAATTAATAACTTCCTATTCCCTCTCCTCCCAGTCCCTTGGAACTACCAATTTACTTTCTGTCTGTGACTTTAACTAAGCACTTTGTATAAATAGAAGCACACCATGCTTGTCTTTGGATTGGGCTACCTCACATTGTATATTCTCCTCAATGTTGTTTGTAGTATATGAAATAATTTTTTTGATTTTATTCTAATTTCTTCACATAAGTTTAACACTTATTTTTTTAAAAGTAAATAGTAGCCAATCTAAAGAGTGAAGGTCATAGTTTTGATTTTACCTCCTAATTATTAGTGAGAATGAACATCTTTCCGTGTGAAATTGTTGTCAGTTTGTGTATGTTATGTCTTTGCAAGGCTTTGACCAATTTTAATAGACTTGTTTTTGAGTTTTAAGAGTTCTTTATATATCCTGTATATTGACTTCTTTTTATATGTGATTTGAAAATATTTTCCCATTCTGTACGCTGTGTGTTCACCCATTTTTAGTGTCTTGTTATTAAAAATTTCATGAATTTCAGGCTATTTTAATTTTTTTTTTTGTGCCTTTGGTGTTATTTAAATAATCATCAACATAGTGGAGACTTAGTCCCACATTTCATTTCTAGAAGTATTGTGTTCTTTGGTCTTGTCATTAGATGTTTAAACTATTTTGAGTTGATTTGTGCATTAGCTCTAAGATAAGGATGCGCTTTTCCCTTTTGCATGTGAATATTTAGTTTTCCCAGTACATCCCTTGAAATGACTGTCCTTCTCTCATTGCATGGTCTTGGTATCCTGCTGAAAAATAATTTCATCACAGAGGTAACCTTTTCCATTTGTCTATACATGTATCTTTAGGTCAGTATCAAACTACCTGAAATATTCAACATTGGTAGTAAATTTTGAAATCAGGAAGCGTTTGTAGACCAGCACTGTTTTTCTTTTTCCAGATTGTCCTTACAGATTGCCCTGTCCCTTTAGGTTTCATTTTAATTTTAGAATGAATTTTTCTATTCCAAAAAAATCATCACACGGATTTTCTTAAGAGCATCGTCAACATCTTCATAGAATTAAATATACCAATCTGCAAACACAGAATGTTCTCTACTTATGTATGTCTTTGTTATTTCTTTCAGAAATGTTTAATAATTTTTATTATACAAGATCTTTTGCCTCCTTCATTAAGCTAATTCCCAACATTTCAGTCCTTCTGATGCTATTCTTTGTACCATGCTTCCTTCTGTTTTGCTTTGGTCCCTAGAAATATCTTTTATGTACAGTCTTATACAGAGTACAAATTGGGTCAAACCAACAATTATGTAACACCAACAGCATCACATGAGGGTCTTCGTATTCTATTATGGAAATGATTACTTTGAATCCAGTCAGCAGCTCCACTAGCATCTTTAGCAATGAAGCTTTAATTCATTAAAATTTCTAGATTCTGCTGCAAGTCATACTGTTGCAGATAAATAATTCATTTTTAAAATGAAAGATTTAGTTACTATTTTAGTGCAGTTAATCTCTTCCCCAGAAGTCATCTTTTTTCCCATCCTGTAGCATCCTCTCAGGGGAACTGTAGGTTTTGACATTTTAGCTGTTAGTGTTTTAATATTGGGTATTTTAATCTTTCAGGATTATGACTTTTTGGGATTTCCAAATTTAAGGATTTTTGACTTTAAAGATTTTGATCTTTTGGGATTTTGACAATTAAGACCATGTTGTTTGAGACTGTGTCTTTTTAGATTAAGATCAGCACTAAGTTTTTTCCTCTTCATTCTGTTAATCTGGTGCATTACATTTAAAAATTCACATTTGTTGGACGATCTTTGCATTACAGGAATAAATTTCACTCTATCCTGGTAAATAATCATTTTATTGTGCTGCTAGATAGGTTTGCTAGTAATTTTTGAGGATTTTCTCATCAATATTCACCAAGAATTTTTGTTTCCTTGCACTAAAAAGTTTACTTTTCTGCAGCAAGTATAAATAAAGACTAAAATGTATTATATTGGGAAAGGGAAGAAAATGTCCAAATGGGAAAGGGAACAAGGGATGAGGAGGGGGAAAGGAACAGAGGGACAAAAGAAATAAGAAATGGAAGGTAAAAATGGAAACCAAGTTTTTGTAAATAGGGAGGGAGGAGGGAGTGAGGGAAGGGGAATGGGAAAAAAAAGAAGAAACAAAATATGTCATGTACAGGTACAAATCCCCTATGATGAATGTTATCACTATGTACATGTAAAATGTACCATTAAAATAAAATAAAATTTTAAAAAAAAGTTTACTTTTCTGACTTTGTATCATCATAATGCTAGGCTAATGAGTTAAAAAAATCTCACATCTTCCTTCTCCTCCTCCCTCTTTTTTCTTCCTCTTTTCCCTCTTCCTCTTTCCTTACCTCCCCCTCCATCTCATCTTCCTTTTCTTCTTGAAAAGTTTGAGGGTTGGTTTTAATTCTTCTTTAAGTATTTGATAAAATTCACTAATGAAGCCATCTAGTCCCATGTGTTTTACTCTGTAAGTTTTTTGCCGTTGTTGTTTTTTGTTTTTGTTTTTGTTTTTGTTTTGTTTTGTTTTTTATCTTGGGGTTTGAACTCAAGGGTTTCTCACTGAATTATCATTTTTTTCCTTTAATTTTGAGATGGTATCTCACTAAGTCACTCTGTTGCCCAAGTTGAGCTCAAACTTGTGATCCTCCTGCCTTGGCTTCCATAGCACTTTCTTTTAATTAATTTTTATTTATATGTAATTGATAGTAATATCCCCATTTAATTTCTTGTTTTAATAATTTGAATCTTCTATTTTTGTAGACAGTTAGCTAAATATTCGTCATTTTATTGCTCTTCAAATTGTCAAATTTTGTTTCTGTGCGTTTCTCTATCATTTTTGTGTTCCCTATTTCATTTATCCATGCTCTAATCTTTATTATTTCATCTTTTGTGCTGTTTGCTTTGGATTAATTTGTATTTGCTTTGTTTTGATTTATTTTAGTTCCTTAAGGGATGAAGATGTGTTATTGAATTTAAGTACTCCTTTTTGGCCATATGCTATTATGAGATCTCATTATGTTTTTATATATGTATACATTATGTAAAGTTCATATCAGGGTAAACATGTGTATCTCCTCCCATATTTGTCATTGTTTTATGGTGAAAATTTTCAAAATACTTCCTTTTATATTTTGTGAAATAGACATTATCATTATCTGTGGTCATCCTTCTGTGCAACAGAACACTAGTACTTATTTCTTTTAACTGTAAATTAACATAGGTATTTATAGTTATAACTTCCTCTACCCTTAGTATTACTTGAGTTCTGGCCTATAAATTTTAATATTGTATGTTTTCATTTTCATTTGTTTTCATACATTTTCTAATTTCTTTTTGTGATTTCTTCTTTGATCTGTTGGTTGCACAAGATCTATTGGCTATTTAATAGCCATAGCTTTCCCATTTTTCTTGTTATTAATTTCTAACTTTATTTCATTATTTTGATGTCTTAGTCAGTTTCCTCATCTCTGAGACATAACACTTGAGGCCCGTAATTTAAAGAAAGAGAGATTTGATTCATGAGTACAGTTCCTGGTCACCTGTGTCCAAGGCAGAAATGCCATGGTGGAGGGTCTGGTGGAAGAAGGCTGTTCATGTAGTGTCAGCTAGGAAGCAGAGAAAGTGAAGGGAAGGATAGAGAAGGAAGATACACCTTTCCTGGTCAACACCCCATGACCCACCTCTAACCAGGCCCCACTTTTGAGCAGCACACTGAGCTGCCATACTCAATACTAATTAAATCAGCTAATGAGTATAGCTCCCCCATGATCCAATAACCTTCCCCAAATCCGATTTCTGAATGGACGTGGCCTTTGGGGCACATTCTAGATCTAAATCATAATATTCCACCTCTGGATCCCAAAAGATTTAAGCTCATCTCTTTGTGTAAAATATATTTAGTATACCTCTAAAAGTTGCCAAAGTTTTAACATTTCCAGCATTACTGAAAAATCCAACTCAAAGTCTCCTCTGAGATCCAAGGCACGCTCTCAGCTGTGAGTCCTTCTAAAAATCAAAAGGAAAGTTAAACACTACCAATATATAATGGCATAAGATAAACGTCCCCATTCCCAAAGAAAGAAATAAGAGGACAGAAAGACAAAATCAAGAACAAAACATTAAAGCTCAGAGCTTGAAGTCCAATACCTGGGGTAGATTGTAGTGAGGTGAGAACTTCAAAGGGCTTGCCAGTCCCACTCCTGTGGCATTGCCAGTTGCAGCCTATCTGATCTCACTCTCTGGCTGGCTTTGCTCACTGCCTGCAGCTTTCCTCCAATGTTGTAGGTATCTCCAACTCTCTGGACTCCCCACTGCACCTTCAGTTTCACTTTCGCTGGTTCACGCAACACACTGACCTCACAGGGACACACTAATTGACTTCAAAAGCCTTCTTCTTAAATCTGGGTGGAAGCCTCCTTGATCACAGAACTCTTGTATTCTACATGCCTATAAAATCAACACCATTTGGATAACACCAAAGTCTGTCACCAGCTCGGATGATAGCTTGCCCCCCGTGCACCATGACTTCAGAGGCCACTGAGTTCCTTGATGGCTGAACTTCAGGAAAGTCTCTTCTAGTTGGCCCTGAAAAAGCTGGGTTCCTGTCACTCTCTCTGCTTCCTGGCCAGAATGATTTGAGCAGCTTTCCTCCATGAGGCCCTTCCACTATTCCATTTCTGCCTTGGAGCCAGATGACAACAGGTGACAACTGAGAACCAAAGTAAATCTCTCCTCCTTTAAATTGAAGGTGTCATATATTTTGTCCCAGAAATGAGAGCAACGAAAATAGTTGAGGTTATACTCTGTGTGATATCTACTTTTAGTATCTATTGGCATATAATTTTTCATATAACACATATATCCGGGAAAATGGCCCACATGCAATTATGAATGGATATTCTGTTGTTGAGTGTTCTGTATATGTCTGCTAGACTTTATGTGCAAAGTTAAGAGCTGAAATTAACTACAACCTGAACTTCCTTTAGAAGTTACAGCCCTTCAGTAGACTCCAGAATTTAAAAATGAATCTATCAGACAGTTTCTTTTAGTGTAATTTTTGTCTGGGAGGGGGGAAGTTTCCTGATGCCTCCTACTCTGTCATCTTACAGTATTCCTCTGAGAATTATAAGATTTTAGTAAAAATTCAAATGGAGAAGAAAAGAGCCAGCAGAAAGAAAGAACAGAAAACAGGAAATAAGGTGTCAGGTTCTAAAATTAAAAAAAAAGAGTAACCCTGATCAATTTTTTATTATTATTATTTAAAATTTTATTTTAATGGTACATTTTAGATGTACAAACATTCATCAGAGGGGATTTGTACCACCACACGACATAACTTGTTGCATCTTTTTTTCCCATTCCCCTCCCCTCCCCTCCTCCTCCCTCCCTATCTAAAAAAGTTTTGTTTCCATTTTTTCCTTCCATTTCTTGTTTCTCTTGTCCTCTGTTCCATTCCCTCTCCCTTGTTCCCTTTCCCATTTGGACATTTTCTTCCTTTTCCCAATATATTACCAAAAGAATTAAAAACATCATACCACAGCGATACATGCACACCCATGTTTATAGCAGCCCAGTTTGTAATAGCTAAATCTTGGAAACAGCCCAAATGTCCATCAAAGGCAGAATGGATTAAGAAAATGTGGTTCTTTTTTACAATGGAGTACTACTCTGCCATAAAGAATGATAAGCTTGAGATATTCCTATGTAAATGGATGCATTTTGAGACCATACTCTTAAGTGAAATAAATTGGACACACATGTTTAAATACTGCATTGTTTCTCTGGTGTGAGAACTGAAAGTGTAAATAAAGACTCTGATCAATTTTTAAAAGCTACTCTAGCACGAGACCTCCTGGGTTTGAATTCTGTCCACTTTCTGGCTGTGTGATATTGAACGGGTGAACCTCATCTATTTTTCGATTTCTTTACCTGTCCAGGAAAGGAAAATTAATATTACTCTTACAAGGTTGTGAAATAGGTTAAATGTTTTAACTTTAAAAAGGCAATTAGTATAGTTCCTGGAACATTTAATACCTTAATAATATTAAATATTAATAGTTATTCAGGACAATCCATATTAACTGAAGAATGTGTCATAATGATAAAGGCACTTGCCAGTACAGGATATTTATTAGCATATCAAAAAATGCCCCACAAAATTCCACTACACATGTTGTGGTGGACTTGATGTGGTCAGCTTGAGCTAGAACACCCAGCTGGACTGAGTTGGTGTGATCCTGGGTGTAGAGGATCCACCTGAGGGTTGTTGCTGACGCAATGTAAAGCAGAATAGGAGGAGAAGACCGTTGGTGGGCTGTTTTCCAGAAGAAACTCTGCTGCAGCTGGTTCTCCTGAAAGGAACTCGGCTGTTCTCATTGAGGAAGGAGCCTGGGGCCTTGCTGTCATCGAGGATGGCTGCTGTTGCTTCGGGGGAGCTCTGGTGGTCATCTCTGCTGGGAGCATTGTATCCTGGTTCCAGTAAAAATTTCTGCAGCCATCATCTGCAGACACAGATGTACATGGGACAGTGCCGTGGGCTCCCAGCCCTTGATTGGATCTTTTGGGTTGCCGCTGCCTAGATGGACATTTGGCACTCTTCCTGTATTTGGCTTGTGGGTGAATATTGTAACTTATAAATGTCCTCTTTGTAAATCTGTTCTCTTACAAAGCATTGACTCTAGAAAACCTAACTAAGACATGTATTCTATGAAAATATGCTCAAGGGCTGGGGATGTATTTAGTGATAGTGATAGAGTGCCTAGGATGTGCAAAATCCTAGGTCCAATTTCCAGTAGTGAAAAAAAAAAAAAAACTCTCAAATATGGGAAATAGAACTGTAAAGCTGCGTCTGAGAAAAGAATTAGGGATAGAACTTGAACATAAGTGGAAAAGAAGTCCTATAATAAGCAAAGAAAAACACTTACTTTTATACCTGATTCTATCTCAGAATAGCTTTCTGACCTTGTCCCTACATCATTTAACTACTGTGAATATTGCATTGTCATCTATAAAATTTAAGACTGGGAGCCATTATATCTAATTATTTTGTCATTTTCCCTGTTCTTTGAGGAAAATGTGCTGTTTTTTCAGGGGCATACTATTTATGTAAAGTAAATTTGGAACTCATTTTTCCTTACTTATTGCAGATTAATTATGCATTTATTTGTTCCAGACACTGATGTCCTCAGAAACTAACTGTGGACACGACACTGAAGTTCTTGATTTTATGGAAATTCTGCTTTTAGAAGAGCTTTATCTCGTTTTGGCACATAGTTATTATGTAGTGACTTTTTTTGTTGTATCTTATTTAATTTAAGACATTATGCTGGACTCTTTATAATGGAAGTCAAAATGATAATGATACAATTTCAAAAGATCGACCCTCACCGTTAATGTTTGGTTGTTATTATTATGTATTAAGAGTAAAATAAAGCGAAGAACTATGTGTTCTCTTAGTTTCGGTGGAGATCTATGTCTTCACCCAATAAAGATTTCCTTTCTGCACTGAAGAAATTACCAAGCTAGGCCTGGGTACATGGTTCCAAAATTATTAGAAGATTTATTTCTGCATTCCTTTTACAACTATTATTATGTTTCGAGTAAGTTCTGCCAAACAAAAATTAAAACAGTATATGAATGACTCCTAGGTCATGATTGTAAAAGACAGGGATGTGACCTTTCCTTGCTTATTACTTTTTTTTTCTTGTTGGATGACGATAGCAAGAACCAAGTAAGCCTTTTGTATTAGAGAGGAAAGCTAGAGTTGCAGACTATAAATCTGTGCTCATGGGTTCTATAAATAAATAAATTTATTTGCTGTTCTGGATTTCTGTGTTACATAAGTCATATTTGTACCCTATTTAATGCATTAGTAAACTTACATTGGAAAAAATAGTAGCTTTGAAAACCAAAACCACTGAATCACCTTGTCTTTTCCAGTCATTCCTTTAACATAGATTATCTACAGAAAATTATTCAAGGTTCTTTTTGGTTTTCTTTCCAACCATAATTTCAATATACTTACTGGAGTTTGTATTTTGTCTGAGAATATAAATGAAACTGGCTTACTTGTTCAATTAACAAATATTTGTGAGACATCTACTCTTTGATAGATATTATGGTAGTTCCTGAGAATCAAGAAGGAAAGAAGTGGACATACTCTTTATCCTCATGAACTTGGAATTGAATTTGTTGAAACACAGCTTTGGATGTCATGTTTAATTGAACATGTTTGTTGCATTTTATGCAACTAAAGGTAGTAATTTAACATTTCCTGTTTAAGAATGAAAAAAAAATCCTTAAAGAATATCGGTATAATTATTCCCCTCGTAAGAATTCAATGCGCTTGCACGATTAACATATTGAGAAATCCAGCAAAAACAAAAATGATATTCTATTTTTATTTGTTTACTCAGAAGAGAAAATTAAGGTAATATCACTGGTAATAATACATAAAGATGGTGTAATAAAAATTTAACAGTTAATTTTTGAGTCCTTAAAATGTCTGATGATTTAACTAACAAATTAATCTTAATATAAAAGTAATGGTTTTAAAAATAGTAAATTCAATTTAAAATTAGGATAATCAGCCCTACTCTCTGTGTTTTATCTTTATGTGTATAGTAGTTTTCCATTATCTGTGTATGAATTATCTTGCCTCAAATTTTAACACTCTTGAGTTTTCAGAATTTTTATCCTTCTTGTAACAAAAATAGATTATTACTTTGTTAGTTAATATTGACTCAAGTAATCATTGTTTTTATTAATTTCTTTGGTCAATGTTTATCAAAAATCTATACTCCAGATACTGTTTGGAACTTATATTTAAGTAAGTTGGACAATAAGTGACAAAAAAGAAATAAAAATAGAGGCTGTTATTTGATTTGTTTTCATAGGGGTATAGAAAGTATGTAAGGCCTCCTTGGTAGGCAGAATAAAAATTGTTAGTTCATTGGATGCAGGGCACAAGCAAGAGGAATAAAATACCGAAGTTTTGTGGCCGAACATATAGAAGTATAAAGTTACCATTAGAATACTGCAGGAGTGGGCACGTCCTTTGTACTTTGTAAGAGTGGCAGAAGTGAAAGAGAGAGGTAAGAATTGAGTGACTGAGCAAGCTATTAAACATCTCAGTACAGATGACAAGTAGACAATTGAATATATACATGGCGTTTAGAGTATAAGTAGCTGGTCATAAGAATTAAGCTGCTGATGGCACATAGATAATTTTAAATCTGTTTATCTTCCTGAATTTATGAAGGGAATCATTACTGTTAAAAGAGATGAGATGATGTCCAAAGAATGAACTGGAATACTGCAACTTTAAATAATCAGAGAGATATGGAGGAACTGGCAAAGTGCACAGAGAAAGAACAGAGGAAACAAAAGGCCATGTGGGAAGTTAAACGAAGAAAGTTAGAGGAAAGAAGAATTTCTGTTATATTATCAAATGCTGCTGTAGGTGGAGCAGCAACAGGGTGGAAGATTTACCAATGAATCTCCAACGTGGTGTTCATTACTGAGCTTTACATACTTTCAGTGCAGTTGGGGAAGTAAAGCCTAATTGAAATGGGTTCAAGAGAAAATGGGAATATTATTACTACATTCCAGGAACTGTCATATTTCTTCCTTAATATTATGCTAATAGTTCATCTTAGTTCATTGAAAAATGTCTGCGTTATTATCTGTTTGCTTCTTTTTTTGTAAGAAATTTCTTGGTTTAGGGGCTGGGGATTTAGCTCAGTGGTTAGAGTGCTTGCCTTGCAAGCACAAGGCCCTGAGTTCGATCCCCAGCACCAAAAAAAAAAAAAAAAAAAAAAAAAAAAAAAAAAAAAAAAAAAAAAAAAAAAAAAAAAAAAAAAAAAAAAAAAAAAAAAAAAAAAGAAATTTCTTGGTTTATGTCTTGTAGTGCTTTGAAGACAATGGTACGCACTATGACTACTGTTATTCTCTTTGGTTGTGAAAACGTGTTTTATTTTTTTCACAAAATAAAAAAGAGATAATGGGAAAAGAGCAACAGAACATAGCCATGATGGAGAACTGCTTCAAGAAGTTAGTTACAAGGGAAGGAATAAAACAATACTGTATTTGAAAGATGAAAATATTCAAGAGAGAATTGTGTTCAGATAGAAAAACGCTCACTCGGAGTACTCTGGCAGTTAAGGAAGCCTCACTGTCAGGGCGAATGCAGAATACAGGAACTGGGAGTCAGGAGGGCAGGAGGGCACGTCCTGGTGTGGACGGGGAGGAGGGGCGTCCGGGCGTAGAGGCAGGAGGCTGAGTTTGCATGGCAGGAGCTTGTGTCTATGTTCCTCTGATGGTGTCTTCCTTCCCTGAAAACATGAACAAGGGTGTCTTCAGACAGTAAAGATGGAGATGAATTAACGGTGTTTTAATTTGCTTAACAATACTGCATTTGTTTTATGCTTTTGGGGGGCACTGGATTTAAATATACTGATTCTGGAAAACATCATGCACTGATTAGAATGAAACGAGTGAGAGGTGACTAATACTTTCCAAAGGAAAGCTATACTTTTCTTGGGGTCTTCTTCAGTTTCCAGTGTCCTCACATGGTGAAATGATTTGAGAAAGCTGGGTCCTGAGGCTGCTGAGGGATAGACCTGCTAGGCGAAAGGCATGGAAGAATAAGCAAGCAGCATACCCACAACCCCCATCTCCTCCCCTTTAGAGACAGGAGAGAAAATAGCCCGCAATGCAGAATTTAAAAGTGGTGAACAAATAGGAGACTTCTGAGAACATACAGATTTCTAGCTAATAACATCTTCATTCAATTTGTCAGGGATGAGTGCTCATCTATCTCTGATGATAAAAGATCACAGAAAGATTTCCAGACGGAGAAATGTTTCCATTTAAACAATAAACTCTAGACACTCTTTCTAGGTAAATGACTCGAAATCTATTCTGTAATTATGACAAATAGGTGACAGAAGTATCGCACATCAAGCTCATCAGCACCCTGCATCTCCACTGAAGACAAATTCAGGAGATTATCCATCATTTCAATTGTATTAGCCACCATTTTCCTGCACTATTTTAACATTGACCTTTTTCACCTAATGTCTTTGAGCAGAATTTACTTATATAGCTCAGAGAGAGGTGACTAAACTCTTTCAATTCATGTCATTGGCAGACAAATGGAGGTACACCTAAAGGGACACAAATTACACAAAATATTATTTAAACTGAAGGATAAATAACTCCAATTGAAACCCAAGAATAGCTTGGGAGCATTTGATTTGTTTTAGGAGAAGAAAACGTAAACAAATATATCACGTTTTGCGGCAATCACGTTTGTCTGTAATACATGCAAATTCCAATGTATAATATAGGTTATGCAAAATCAATGTAAATGAGGGTGCTAGAACCCAAAACTAGCTATTCATCATTGTTTTTTCCAAAAGTCATAACAGATTATTTTGATAAAATACAAAAATCTCTTCAGCCCCCCCTTTTGTATGATTAGGAAAGGTAAGGCAGTGAGTAATATATAATAAAAACAAGAAAGAGAATCAGAGAATCTGAAAGTTTACAGAGGCCTTAAAAGTTCTATTTTCTATCCAGGGGGTCAGAAAGCTTTTCCTATGTGGGCACGGAGAGGAAATATTTTAAGTGAACTCTAGGAGACAAGCAACAGAAAATGAAATGAAGTCCTTGGGTATACAGAGGGTGTGTTGTGTGGAAATCTGTTCCTAACACCCAGAGCAGTATGTATCCAAGGGATGGAGAGGTGGTTGGAGAGTCAAACACAGAATAAGCCTTATCACCCACAGGACTGATGTTTACCAAGACATTTGTGCTAGACCTTGGGTGAGGTTGAATTAAATATTAATTGTCCAGTGGGACCAGAATTCTATAGGAGAGAACAAGATATTCAGGGAGAAAGTATCTGTGTCCTGAGGTTTTCGATGTTGTTTATGACTTTGTTGTAGGGAGTAAGTTCAGAATATAGATGTGCCTACTATAATGTTACATATGCATATGTTCTATACAAATCTCATAGAGTAGCACAGTAAACATGCGAGGTTATAGAGAAAACAGAGTACAAAGATACTAGGAAAACTTTAAGAAACACTGTCATTGTAACACTGGAAATAATAAAAATCTGGAGACAATAATGTTAAGTGAAGTAAATCAAACATGTAAGCTTAAATATCTCATGGTTCATTATATGAGAAATTTGGCACTATATAAATAAAGTGCAATAAAAAAAGACGAACAACAGGAAAAAAGAGAGAGAAAAAAGTTATAGTAATCCAGGATGGACAATGTATCTAAAAGTATACTTTCATTTAACATAATTGTCTTATGTATTTTGTATGTTTTTGGTCTATTAATCTGGCTGTTAATCTGTATTTGTGATAATTAACTTTATAAGTACTTATAAGAAGAATAAATGAATGCGTCTCTGGCCAAAACAGTGGGATGAAGGGGAAGGGGAAAAGATTGCAATGTGTTATGTGCATGTATCAGTTCCCTACAATGAATATAATCATCATGCACTGCAAACATGTACTAATAAAAGTTTTAAAAAACAAAGAAATGAAAACAATAAACACAGATGGTGAAATATCTACTGTCATCAGCACCATTATGAGGACAT